>BQNB010041362.1:0-46815 GCA_026074375.1 Tanacetum coccineum
TACAAGAATGATTTTGGAATATAAATAATGACATTTTTGGCTTATCTTTGCATTCGTTATGTTCCCGTTGGATGATATTGTATCACTAAACATTATAGTGCACGATAAAGTATAAACTATATTAATGTAACAAAGACAAGCAACTGCACAAACTTCACAACAAACGTCGTTTATAAATAAGTTTTATTTTGTATTTGAATTCTTTTAGGATAGACTTGTGTGTAACTAAACAGTCACACTTCCATTCGGGCGGCCTATGAAACTAGTATATATATATATATATATATATATATATATATATAACTTATATATGGGGCTAAGTATGAATGTATAAATATGAATTAGTGATTGGATGCCACCTCAATGATGACATGGCACACAATTTGCATGGAATTTTAGGTATTTTAATAAAAATGTTGGGCATGGGAAGGTTTGAACTTATGACCTATGGTAAAGATGCCACGAGTTTTACCAGCTGATCTATCAATCAATTTGTGTTTTAGTATTAAAAACAATAATGATATGCTCTAACAACATACAAATTTTGATTTTGATTTTTGGATAAAATTTTGTAGATATATTTCAATTTAATTTTGAAGATATATTCCTTAATTACATTTGATAATCATCAAAGTTTATAGATAAGTGTCTTTTTTATTAAGATCTCTGACTCAAAACCCTACAAAACAAACGAACATATTTGCATTTGCTTATTGCTATTGTTTTATCGTGATTTATTATTTTTTACATTCATTTAAACTTTTGTGAATCTTGAAATTTCAGGCATCAAGAGTGCTAAAAATGGAGCGAAGTTCTCTGGAACATCTGTTGTTGTCTGTTCATCTTCAATGATCCAACTGGCTTGAATCATCTATAGAGGTTAAGATTTTTGTTTTGCCAATTTTGTAACATTTTATAGGCTGGGAACTTTGGCGATTACCTTGATTCGGGTTGTTGCTCAATAAGGACATGATCATGTATTCATACAAAAGTAATCATGGCAGTCTGATGGAATTCGAAGATGGGCTGGATATGGCTACAATGGGATTTATCTTGGATGACAACAAAAAATTGAAAAGGTGGTTTATCATGTTTGCAGTATGTAAGGGTTATGTTTTTTAGGTTATAGCTTGTACTCTTTTAGGAGCTTAGTCCTGATTGCATGTGTGTGTTTCTTGGCTTTCAGTGTTATAATATATCTTGAAAGAAGATTGAAAGACCTGTATTTTGAGCTTTTGTTTATTTGCAGTTGGTGGGCAACAAAGGAGGTTTGTTTCCTGGTTTTTTTGATAAATAAGGTTTCTGTTAATTGTATTTAATTGTCATGATATACCACATATATGATATGCTTGCATGCATAGGCATACGTTTGGATGATACAATTGTTTTGCAATATGAACCAGGTTTGTTTAATTTAAAATTCAATTCCTAATTAATGATCTTACATGATCATTACAGTGTGATATTTCTTATTACATTTTATCTTATGTTTTAGGTTGAAGATGGATAAGAATGAATAGTGATGCGTGACGTGAGAGGATAAGACATTAATGTTTACGTAAAGCAAAATCAAAAGGTTATAAGGAGGAAGAGGCACGATGGGCAGACGTGATCGTGTATTGATCCATCTTCAACGTAAAAAACCAAAGAATAAATTTATATTGCGCGTAATCATTTCGAACATGCTTTGGATTTAGAGGTTTTATTGTGTTTCTTATAAGTTTCATTTGATTGATAGTGATGGTGACGGTGAGATGAAAAGACATTAATGTTTTCGATAAAGCAAAATCAAAAGGTTATAAGGAGGAAGAGGCACGATGGGCAGACGTGATCGTGTATTGATCCATCTTCAACCTAAAAAACCAAAGAATAAGTTTATATTGCGCGTAATCATTTCGAACATGCTTTGGATTTAGAGGGAAGGGAGGAGTGTAAGTTGTTGTACGGAGAGCGAGAGCATAGTGAGGTCGTTCGGTTTTATGGTATTATTTTCTTAGGCTGTATGAAGGCGAAATTGTGGGGTTACGCAAGGTGTACGTTATTTGGTGTATTTCGTAGAAGGTTATGTGGGATGGTGTAGGGAGTCGATGGGATTACAGGTGAGTCGTAGGAGAAGCAGTTGATAAGTAGATTCGATGTGTAAGGGTTGTAAGAGTAATTAGATAGGTGAGAGGTATGTGGAGTAGGTTAGTGGTGAGTTTGGGTGGTTTGTAGGTTTTATTTTGCTGTGATTCTTATATAAGTTTCTCTTGATTGTGATTCTATTTCTTTATACACTGTTCTCTAAAGTTGTTGGTGTCCAAATTGAAAGGAACCTTCGGTTTGGTTGGTGAAAAAACAGTATCTATTCAGTTTTTTTAACATTATAACCGTTATGATCATATAGTTGCTGATCATATGGTAATAATGTAATATGCGCTCTTTTTTTAACAAACAATGTAATATGTGTTCTTACTATGTTATCCATCGAGCAAATGGATCTCATGTTTTATATCTGATAATAATCTATATAGGGGTGACTTGGCAGTACATTCATACTTAATGCTGTGATCAGATTTCTAATATGTGGCAAAAAAACATGAGATTTAGAGACCCTTATCTTCCATGATCTGCATAAGATTTCACAAATTTACATTTATGATGATGTTTAAGTAAATCACAATTGGTTTTGTATAACGCAAGAGCGGGCTGGTCATGATCGTTTTATTAGGGTAATGCCAGATACCCGCTGTAGGTCAATGAGTATCGCGTATAAGCTGTTTTTGATTTTTATGCATTTACTATTTAGTCTGTTATAAACCAGAATCTAAACTTAGTGTAATGAAATTAGCAACACTTTTCCTATTTACTTTCTGTTGATCTTTTAAACTAAAATTCCTTGAAAAATATTGTAAAGAGTTATTGCCTTGATGTGGAAAGAAAACATCTTGACTGATTAAAGTTGTATCAGTTTTTTACGGTGATGTGATGGATGGGGAATTGATTACACATCACGACACCATTTTAAGCACAGGTACTCACCATTCTCAAGCAGACCGGGAACTCCACTATATGGAAGTACATCTCCCATGCATCTTTGGAGTAGATACTAGAATGATAGTCTTGACAGTAATATTGATTTTGGTTACCAATATGTTGTTGCTTTTGTTATGGTTAATATTCTGATTGTTCATCTTCACTTAAAATTTGCAGGTTCATTTGTCGATGGCAAGCTTATTTAATTTTTTTCGTAATGGTTTACTCCCGGTACATGCTTTCTGTCAATTTGTCACAATATTCTGCAAGTACAAACGAATTCTAGGGGTTACAGCCCGGGAATAAACAAAGTTAAGGATTTAATACATCAATTAACTGCAGCTGGTTGGTTATATCTAAAATAAGTACAAAGTTAACGGAATGAACCATTGCATGTAGGCTCAATCACTATATTTGCAGACTACATTGTACTGCTTCAGCAAAATGATTTGACTTAACAGACATGTATATGAGTTGTAATCATTATTTTATGTAGTCTTTTTTATTTGCTTTTCATTAGAATTGTTACCGGTCACAGTAACTCGACCTTTTAATTTGATTAACACAATAAATAAAACAATTTATTATGAGGATTTACATCTCAATTGTGCTTTATGTTTGTAAAAATTTAGTTATATAAACCTCAGAAATAGTGTCTAGTATTTTTATAAATTTTCTCAAATTTTTAGGATTAAGTTTAGTATTTTTAGTTTAATTTTTAGTATTATTTAGTTTTAAAAATAGTTTTAAATAGTTTAAAAATATAAAAAAATTTCTGTCTTTTAAAAAATAGTTTTATGCATTTTAGTTTAAGAAATTTGCATTTTGAGTTTTAAGAGTTTTTTTTTGGTTAATTAGTTTGTTTTAAATTGTTAATTGCTTTAAATGTCGTTAGGATTTTTAAATTGCTTTAATGACTAGATTAGCATGCATTTATGTGCTTTCCCTTTGCGTTATTAGAATTAGAATTCAAAATCCAAAATTTTGATTATTCAAGCAGGCGATCATGAACCAAAACAAGATTTTCAATATTCATGCTTCGTTAGGAAAACGACTCTGGAACGATTTGAACTTTATCCTTTCCTAAAGGTAATTTTCTCATCAATACTTTCCAGAAATATATCTTATTAGTAATTAGCTTATTACTCTTTCACAAGAGTGATTTGCCGATTTGCTTATATTATATATATATTATAACACAAGAATCAATTTTTGGCGCCGCTATCGGGGAAGTGTGTTACGATTATCGTGTTGAAGTTTGAAGATTAGTGCATTGAAGACCCTTCCCCGTGAAGTTATCGTTTTTTTGTGAATATATATTTTACATTTCTTTATTATTTTCATTTTCTTTTTAAAAAAACCATAAAAATACAAAAATATTTTATTTTTCTCGATTTATTTTTGTGGATTTATTAAAACACCAATAATACTCTTCCTAAAGTATTTAAAATACCAAAAAAAATTAAAAAAAACCCCACAAAAGAAACCGTGTTGTCAATTGTTTAATCGACTCACCTTTAGATTAACAAACTATAAGATAGGTATAAGGAGGGTTGATCCTACGAACTTCGACCCGAAAGGAGAAGGTTTTTAAAACGCTTTGCGCTTACCCGCTCCTCCGCTTCTTTGTGCGTTTTCTAGAGAGCTACCGTGAACTTTTGACGATCGGTTAAAAAAATATTTTTCTTTTAGATTATTTTCTCTTATTTTGTTTCTAGTGCATGCGCACCCGCTCTTCATCGAATTTAATTGTTGAATCTTCCACGATTTTGAAGCGACGTAATCGTAGACGTTCTAAGCAAATAGTCGAACCCGAGCTTCAAACTATTGTAGAGACTCCCGTTGCTACTATGGCGGATACGCGTACTATGTTGGAATTACTCCAAGCACCTACCGAGGGTTACGGAGATGCGATTGTTCTTCCCCTTATACTTACCGAAATTTTTGAGTTAAAAGTCAGGTTACTTACGTTAGTAACTTCGAGTCAATTTCATAGTTTTGAGAGGGACGATCCCAATTCTCATATTCGTTGGTTTAACAAGATCACTTCTACGCTTAAATATAAGAATGTTCTACATGATGCTATCAAGTTGATGCTTTTCCCATTTTCTTTTGAGGGAGCAACCCGTATTTGGCTTGAAAAAGAACTCCCCTGTTCTATCCATGCATGGGAAGATCTCGTTTCTAAGTTTGTGAATTATTTCTTTCCTCCTTCGAAGACTACAAATCTTAAGAATGACATCACAAATTTTCAACAAAGATTTGATGAAACGTTTAGTAAGGCATGGGATCGTTTTAAAGATCTCCTTCGCAAATGCCTACACCACAGTTTTTCGGAATTGCATCTAATCGACACATTTTACAATGCATTGACACAATCCGATCAAGATTCTCTAAATGCAGCCGCCGGTGGTAATCTTTTAAACCATACTCCTCGAGATGCTTTGACTATTATCGAGAATAAGTGATGCCATTAAGGCTATGCTTCTTCTACTCCCATTTATCTACCGGAGATTACCGCTCTTACTGATGCCGTTAAGGCTATGCTTCTTCAAAACAAGACCCCTTCACCAGCTCTCGTTAAAGCTATAGAAGAAACTTATGTTATTTGTGGTGGACATCATCCTTACTATGAGTGTCTTGCCACCGATGGCAACACTTTTAATGCTTCTGCAGCCACAGGGACCTACAATTAAGGAGGTCACGGATACCATCCTCAGGGAGAAACTAATTATCGTGCTAGCAATCAAATGAGACCACCTAGTTTTCCTTAACCGAATGTGCAAAACAATCAGAATCGGTATAATCAGAATCAAGGATACAATCAGAATCGAGGTAATAACTTCAATCAAGGAAATCAAAATTATCAAGCTCCGCTTAATCAAACTCAAGTTGGACCTTCGAATGATTTCTTGAACTACATGAGGACTAATGATGTTAATATGAGAGCTACGTAAAATCAAATAAGTAATATGAAGACAGAATTGAAGAATGAATTCCAGACTATAATGATGAATCGGAACAATGAGCTAAAGAACATGACGAGCAATAAGCTAAAGAACATGATGAGCGGTTTTTTTCAAATGCATAGTCCCTCGAGTTCGGGATCACTTCCTAGTATTACCATTGCTAACCCGAGAGGTGACTTAAAAGTTATTACTACCTGAAGTGGTGTTTCTTATGATAGACCTACGATTCCAACTACTTCTTCACCTCTTTCGAAGGAAGTGGAACGTGAACCAGAGGCGACAAAGGACAAGGTGCAAAATACAAGTTCAGGAAGTACCACACATATCCAACCTTCGGTTGTCCAAGTTCCTATTCTAGAGCCCGATGTTGCTCCTAAACCATCTATTCCTTATCCTTCAAGGCTTAACGACCAAAAGCTCCGAGAGAAAGCTAATAATCAAATGTTGAAGTTCCTTCAAATCTTTCAAAGATTACATTTTGACCTTAGATTTGCGGATGCTCTTCTTCACATGCCTAAGTTCGCTTCTATGTTTAAGAGTCTCCTTAGTAATAAGGAAAAATTATTTGAATTGGCAAATACTCCATTAAATGAGAATTGTTTGGCGGTGCTCCTTAAATAGTTGCCCGAAAAACTTGGAGACCCCGAAAAGTTTCTTATTTCTTGTGATTTTTCAAAGCTAGATGAGTGCTTAGCCTTGGCCGATCTTGGCGCTAGCATCAACTTAATGCCTCTTTTCGTATGGAAGAAGCTTTCGCTCTCGGAACTTACTCCGACTCGCATGACTCTAGAGCTCGCGAACCGATCAGTTCATATATATATATATATATATATATATATATAGTATATATATATATTCATACATGTGATGAGAAATCCACTTGCGCCTTATATCCTAAAACCCCACAATATTAGGTTACGATCATTTCTTTGTTTAAACCATTCATTCTTTAACCAGACAACTTTTCTATTTTAGAGAAATTTAAATTTTTAGAAATTTAACTATTTTCGGAAAAGTATACCAATTATAGTAAGCTCGTTAACAAAGTATGAATTATCAAAAATATTTATTTACTCTCGTCGAACTTTGACCCTCAATTTGTTATATAATTACTCGAATCGATATAATTTTCGATTATTACCAAAAGTGTCTATTTTAAATCGTACCCATCGTTCTAAGAACGGCTAAGTTTTAAACATCTTACTCGTTAGTAAATAATAGCAATTTTAATTATTTTTTATAACGTCCGACAAGTAGTATAACCCTTGACTTTCAAAAGTCAACGTTTAGACTTTGTTTGACTAATGACTTTTATACATATTATTAATTAAGTCTACATGATCCCAATACCCTCAACTCCATATTCATGACTCGACAAAGAAGAGAATTTGTTTTATGCGAAACGATATTCTGAACAACTTTTTAGTTTTAGCCGAGACCCGAAACTCGACGGAAAATGACCATAATGCCTCTGCAAGAATCTGCTGGAACTTGACTATTTTAATAAAAACGCAGCAGTTTAACCATCGGTTTTGACCCACTATATCACGTTTTTGTTACTTTGACCAAAAAGAGATTAATAGATAAAATGTATTCCGGACAAGTTTCGTGTTTCGGCCGTAAGGCTAAACGAATCGAAAGTGCCAAATCCTCCGTTGAAAATTCGGGACAGCAAGCAAGTACCAAAAAAATGATGTCAAAAACATTTATACTATTTCAATCTTCGATCGGGACCAGTAACAACCCCCCCTTCATCATAGGAAGAGTTACGGGACGATCCACCTATCGAAACGGACGTCATAACATCCTCTACAATATTTTCTAGTCTAATATATGATTTTCGCAAATCTCAGACCTCGATTAGCGTGTCGAACCTTCTGCATGAAATTAATACTTTCAAAACACGCTAAAAACTATTTTTCGACCACAAATTCACCCACGACATATCTAATATATCCTATACACAATATTCATGTCATTCAATCATCCCAAATTACAATCTAGCTAATCGCCGCAAGTTCATCGGATTTCATCACATATATTCATAATTGATCGAAACGCGAAACTAACGAAACAATAGTAACACGAATACTTACAACGCTATATTAAGCAAACTCGACTGATTTCGTTCCCTGTGTCTTGCCTTATCCGAACTCGGAACCGAACCAAAATCAAAACTTAAAAAATACCCATTGCAATGTGGAATATTTTTTGTAGAAAACTAGAAATGACGAGGGATTCGGAAAATATCAATTGAACTGATTGTGCATGTAAGTTTTCCGACGACCATGGCGGTCTCCGGCAGTGGTGGCCGGCGGTGTGGTGGTGGCCGGTTGTGGGAGAGAGCAAAACAAAAGTGTGTGTGTTTTGTTATGTATAAAATGTGAAGTAAATGGTATATTTACAATGTGGCACTTTGGTCACTTGACACAAATAGTCCTCCCTTCTTTTCTCTTTTAGATTTTTGACACGTCTATGTTTTATTTAAATAAAAACCGACACCTGTGGCTCGGGATTACTCTTCGAGACCAATTTTATTTTCCGTCAAACTTTATTTGTTTTAAACATTTAATAAAATGTTGTACATCTAAACCTCAGTTCGGCTCAAACAAGGAATCAAAGACGACGATTGTAAAAATAAAAAATTTAAATTTCATTCGAAATAAAAAACGAAATAATTATTTTACGACAAATGAAATTTTAATGTCGACTATTGTTTTATGAAACTCCAAAATAAAAAGCGAATGCTACAAATTTTTATTTCTACGCCCTTTTGAAAATATAAACGTCGATGCTTACGTAGAATCCGCCGTTTCTTTGTAACACGTCGATAACTACAAATTAAAGCCCTAATTCTCCCGGATAGTCGTGAGTTTCATATCTCAACGATAAAAATGAAAAATTAATTAAATACACTAGAATAAAATAACGACCCTTGAAATTTGACGGATTGTCACAACATTTCCCCTAAAAAGTGTATCTTCTCGTCCTCGAAGAACAATTCGTCTGTCGCCTTTCTTATTAAAACCAAAGAGATGAGAAATTTCTTCCACATCTGAAAAATCCTTCCCATCGCCGCAAGTCTATTCGGTCCACGACTCCTAGTTCCATCGAACTTTATAACTATAGAAACACTTTGCTTAGTTGTTTCATTCGTCTCATCCATGATTGTCGATAAGGTTCTTCTATGAAATACAACTTCCCGTCGATCCTTATTATTGTCAATAGGAATAAAAAGTTCATTCGTAATCGATAACACTTACTTCAAGTTCGAACTTGGATGTATTATTTATTTCCTTGAAGCCCACGGGTAATTCCAGTTCATATGCCCTGCCGACCCTACGTCTTGATAAAATTCTTGAATGGTCCATAATAACAGGGACATAATTTCCCCAGTTTTCCAAATCAAACAACACCTTTCTACGTTGATACTTTCACACTACTTTGTTACCCACTCGAACTCCAAAGGTTTACTTCCACTCCGCATAACTTTTTCAGTCTTCTACGAGCAGCCAATAATCGGTTCTTGATTTGGCACAATCGTCTCTGTCGTTTTCACGAATCATTTCTGGCCTTTGAGTTGAGTCATCTCCAACCTCATCCAACATACCAGGCATCTATAGGGAACATTTCCTTCCGTCCATAGCTGTCGAAAGGTGCGACTATAATACTAGCATATAAATTATTATAGTAATGAGAATTCCAGCACAAAGGTAAGTGCTTACCAAGCACTAACCAAAGTCTAAGCACAGCAACAATGACTTCTAATGTCTGTATCGTTACTTTCATTCTGGCCATCAGTTTTCAGGATTGTAAGCAGTGCTCATATCTAAAATTTGGTTCCCAATGACTTTTGAATAGATCTCCAAAACCCCCTTGATTGGAAAGCGAGGTCCGGTCTGAAATAATCGACACGGACGCTTCGTGCCTACAAATAATCTCCTCTAAAAATACAATCGATAAGCTCTCCATCTTTAACTCCATTCAATCAAAATAAAGTGAGTCATGATATTAGTCAATTCGTCAAGCAATGACCCAAATCGAGTCATATCCCATTAAGATGTGTTCATTGAAGCTTTGAAATGAAATCCATTCTTATTCTCTCCTACTTCCAAACGGATTTCGGGGTGTTGTAGTAAATCAGACTGCTTAGATGTCGGCTTTGACTTTAGCACAATTCAGCACTTACTGACGATAAGTCGCAATGTCAGCCTTTCATATTCGGGCCACCAGTATAACTTCACAAACAAGGTACAATTTTTTATGATTTAGTCTGATCCCAGATAATTGAATAAATTGATGTAAGAAATTCCCAACATGATTAGGGTCTCCAATCCTCCAATCTAATGGTACCAAATTTCGTGACCCATAATGACACTTACATACCATTGGACCTAACTCAAATGGCCTCCTCCTTCGCCAAAAGAATAAGAAATCCTTCGCTCTAATATTCGTCCTTCTTGCCACGCTTCAACTTGTGCAATTCAAATTTGTTCGTAAATTATTATGCGCTAACACAACCAAAGCACGCACTCGAATCGCTCCTTATCCTTCATGCTCAACGTACAGCGACAACATTACCCTTTCCCTGTGAAAACGACTAACACAAAAATCGAAGACACTCATAAGTTCACTCCCATCACGCTGCCTCATATATAGCTCTTTTTTGATCCAAAATTATGTATAGCCTTTTGTGATCGGTGTATAGCCGTACACTTAGTTCCTTACAAATAAAGTCTCCACAGTCGAAGAGCAAAACCACCGCTCCCAATACCAAGCATGGTCGTAAAATTTTTATCATTCTTCTAAGTTGCCTAAGTGTGTACGCAATTACCTTTTCTCGCTGCATCAAAATAGCTCCAAATCCTTTAAGGGACGCATCACAATACACAACAAAAGTCCATCGCTTCCTTCGGTAAGTGATAATAATGGCGCACTACACAATATAGCATCATGTTTGAAATGCCTCCTCTCGTCGTTGCCCTCCACACATACGGCTTATTTTTCTGGAGTGAGTTTTATTAATCGATTGATATTAGAGAAAACTCCTAATAAAACCTCGATAATAACCTGCCCAACCCAAAAAATTGTCGCACTACCGTTGGTGTAGTCGAGTGCCAAGACCATTTTTAAAGCTGTCGATCTCGCAGGATCAACATGAACTCCACTACTATCAACACATGGCCAAGGATTTGCACGAATCAGCCAAAAATCACATTTTGAAAAACTTAGCTGTACAACATTTACGCTCCTTAGCAAATTTAAGATAGTCTTCAAATGTTCACTATGTTCTTCTTTATTTTTGGAATAAATCAGAATGTCATCAATGAATACAATCACGAACTTATCAAGATACGGTTTGCACACGCAATTCATCAAATCAATGAATACTGCAGGTGCAATATGATCCAGTCCACAAGGAAATTACCTGAAACTCATAATGTCCATGTAAACGAGTAACTAAAACGCTTGTAATTGGAATGTCTTCCTCGCGTATACGAAGTTGATGATAACCAGACCGTAAATCAATCTTCGAATAAACACTAGAACCTTGCAGCTGAAAATAAGTCATCAATCCTCGGTAATGGATATCGATTCTTGATCGTCAACTTGTTCAGTTCTCGGTAATCAATGCATATTCGGGACGATTCATCCTTCTCTCACAAAGCAATAGCGCGAGCTCCCCACGTTGACAGCTCGGTCGAATAAAACCATTCCCAACAACTCTTGCAGTTCTGGATCAACATCTTCATTTCGGATGGTGCTAAATGATATGGCGCACGTGCCACAGGTGCAGCACCGAGGATAAGATCAATACAGAACTCAGCTTGCCTAGGTGGCGGAAGTCCAGTTAAATCTTCAAGAAATACCTTGGGAAAATCTCGGATAACAGGGACATCTTCTAATCACTTCTCTTTCGGTTCTTGCTCGGTTACTTGAGCTAAAAATAGATCACCACCTTTCTCGATATACTTTCGAACTTTAATACAAGAAAACAATCTTCAATCGAGAATTATTTCAATCACCTTTCCGCTAATCAAACGTCTACCATAACACGGAAATCCTAACCTTATTTCTCAACCACATAAAATAGCGGCATCATATCGTGATAACCAATCCATCCAATAATGATATCAAAACCTCCTAGTTCACTAACCAGTGTAAAAATCTATAGTGAAAATAACGTTTTTAAAGATTAAGTGTACACCCTTTTCACACTTTATTGGTACTCACTACTTCTCCATCGGCTAATTCGACTTCATAGCTAGGAATAACTCATAACCTTTATCGAATCAAAGGAATCAAGAGACAAAGTTAGCAATAAAAGAGCAAAGTTAACGAGTGATTTACATGGGCGAATTTCGAGTCAAAAGAAGGCTAATACCATAACGGATATGCATAAACCCCATACTTTCCTAATTCGTTATTCACCTCTGAACGCATCTCGGAATTTTACCCATGTTACTCAAAGGAGGATTAGTCGAAAAGAAAGGATAGGAACGTCAAAACTTCAGTCGGGTATCAATAGTTGAAAAATAGATAAGTGTCCCAAAGAATTTCATGACAAAGAATGGAATAAAGAATTAGATAACAATTTGTCAAGTAAGAACCGCATCACATAATAGGTAATTCGATTGGAAAAGGATAAGGGTACATATGCAATGGCCTACTTGTACCACTTGCAAACCATATAATATCTAGGATTGTTCAGAAATACAGTTAATAATTGATCTCTACAAAATCTTACGGTGACAACTATTCAGCCTTGCATGCCCCTTCTAAATTAGAAACGTAGGTGCACGACAATGTATAAAATTTAGGAATAGGCAATGCAATGCTCAGTTTGTCAAACCTGATGTCATCATATTTTAAATGTATAATCATGCTTAATTATAAGATAGAAATCCAAAATATTTTACCGAACCTTCATAGAATTAAAGTGATTTAATTTACAAGATGTTGTACTAAATAATTTTATGGTGAATAGCAACTAATTAATATTTCTCATTTAAAATAACTCATAAAATGATGACAACTTAAATTTTCTCAGGTGATATTATATTAACTTATTAAACAATAAGTGGTTTGCATGAGCGTAGTAAAGAGTGGTTCACAAAATGAATGGGTGAAATGATTACAATATGATAGGAAATGAGTTTAGCCAAAATCATCATGAGATCCATGATAACGATGTCTATTGAGATACAGGAGAAGAAGGTAATATCACAAATCAATCCATAATGAGAAATTCATTCATGATTGCATCAAACAATAGAACAATTAAAGAAACAAGAAAAAAGATATACAATGTGAACACTCTTATAATTTAGAAATCAAAATATAGTCATTTTCATTAAACACAAACGAGCATAAAGTTGTTTCGAGACACATAACAAATGTCACCAAAAATCTAAATCTATACAACTCCAAGGATATACAACTAACTGATATCACATTTATTAGAGGGGGGGGGGGGGGGGGGGGGGGGGGGGGGGGGGGGGGGGGGGGGGGGGGGGGGGGGGGGGGGGGGGGGGGGGGGGGGGGGGGGGGGGGGGGGGGGGGTGGTAGTGATTTACAAAGATACAACAAAAGATAAACTAATCTACTAAGAGTCACTAGGTTGTCCACGTGGCTCTTTAAGGTCCCTCGTCCCATCAAAAAGATTTCTTCAATTTCTTTCTCGACGCTCAGTACCTTCATCATCGGATGGTGGCTTAGGAACAGCCCCAATGCGAACCATCCAATAAAACCTCTGTTCCACCTATATGGCATGTAATCTCCTCTCCACCATATCATGCTCCATACGAGCCAACTCCAACTTCATCTCAGCCTCAACCAACTTCTTCTTCGAAGTAGCATTCTCCCTGCTCTCTAACACCTTCAACCTCTCTAAAAATCACCAAAACATGCTTAACGGTTTCCCAAATCATGATTAGGTATCTCTCTCTTTTTCCCCGATCTTATCTTGATTTCAGAAGAGCAATCTTCAGTTTGGCATGATTCTCTACCCAGCTCCTGACTCTAGATCAGCACGGGACACCTATAAATTACGTCTCAATGCCCAAGGTGCCAATCCACTGACATAAGATGAGTCATGAGCAGAAGATGGCTCTCCTACCTCAAATACACCCCTCGGAAAGTCGCGAACAACATAAGGCCTTTGGGTAATAGTCCCAAAAGTGTCCTCAGGTGCAACGTCGGCCTCCTTTTCCTCTGACTCAGAATCGGATGATACAGAGATAGATGACTCCGCATTAGGTGGCTCTGCATTATTTGTCCCGGCCGCCGGCGCCCCCTTAGAATTGGATGACACACCTCCATGTGGCAGGGTTTTGTCACCCTCCACCTCATAAGGAAATATCAACTCAGCATCGTCATCGAGCTCAATCTCAACATCTTTGTCTTCAATATCCTCATTATTAACACCTTCATTTACACCATCATTCTCCTCTAACCAACCAATCATAACACCGGGCTGATGTGGGTCAACATGTGGGGCAAATTGATTCACAAGCCCATTATTCGGTTCTGGTTCTTCTTCCGGATCTTCTTCCGGGTTTTCTTCATCATCACCATCATAATCAACTAAATCAACGTCGTCGGGAATGTCAACCATTTCGTTGGGATCATGGATATCCACAACTTGGTTCGGCTCGGGAACAACTGGGTTCACTTCGGGAATAGCTTCGGTGTTAGCGTTAAGATGATTAGGGTTCTTCATGACAATCCGCGTCGTATAAATATCTCGTATTAGTATTAAAATAATCACATAATCAACATTTATATTCAAAATAAATGAAAATCTCATATTACAACATATATATATTTTTCCATATATATATATCGATAAATAAATCCTTCTCATTCTTGTCCCGTCGGTAATTCGGAGATTTCTATTGCACCGTTATAGTCAAAAGATTTCAAAAATTCTTTCGTTCATTTTTCTTTTTGAAAATCTTTTGTTCTCTAGAAACTTAATCTCTTGTGACCATCTGTAACACCCCCATTTTCATATAACTCAGCGGAAGGGTCATTTTGGTGTGTCTACGTGATAATATAACAACCAAGCATAAAAACAACTCGAACAGAGATTTTTTTAATATACAATTCATTCGAATAAAAGTTCACATGCATATGACCTAAAATCATTTCATAATTTATACAACATTTTGAAAATAATCCTCGAAAGACATTTAGTTAATGGCCTTCAAAACATTGGTTTTTCCATAACGCCAACCAAAATCCCATCGCCGAATAACCTTAACGTACCTGAGAAAAACTTTAAAACGTCAACAATAATGTTTGAGTGAATTACATATGTTTATATATAAAAACCAAAAAAATATTTGGGGTTCCAACATCTAATCTCCGAACACAATTCATTTCTCATATTCATCATGAATAACGATGTGGATCAGACAACGTTATAGGGGGAGAAATATAAAGCTCATGAAATCTAAAGTTTACCATATCATATGTTTGGTTTCCAACAAGGTAAGCCCACTATACACACACCTATGAGTGCAAATTATTCTCTATACAAACTCATCCTTTGTCATATACCCGACACCTTGACAAAGCCAGTCGTCACGGATTGTGGGTGGCGAGCCACCCAAATATAACTAAATCCAGTATAAGCGTATGCCATCTACCGGCAATTAACAATTCATGATTTCCGCAGGTCTTTTATCTAGCGAGTTAATCTAACTTATAATAATCAAGGCTACTAGCATACAATCTCCCTTGTGTTCTATTTTAAAAACAAGCTTGTTATCTCCCTCGCGGGTTTATAAAACAATTAAAGTGTAAAAATGTGACGCTATGAACTCACTATGATCGAAAGCCGATAATCAAACGAAGAAGTCTAGCACGAGAATCCACAAACGTGATCACGCCCTATAATTAGAGTCGCTCGATTACTATACCGAAACGTATAATTAACGATGCGTACATCGTATCAACAAAATCAATAGATAAAGGAAGTAAATAAATATAGGTATAATATTATAATATATATATATATATATATATATATATATATATATGTATATATATATATATATTATATATATATATATATAAAAGATATATAATATTAAATATATATATATTTATTGCATACATGGGATGAGAAATCCACTTGCGCCTTAGATCCTATAACCCACAATATTAAGTTACGATCATTCCTTGTGTTTATACCAATCATTCGTTTTACGGCAACTTTTCTATTTTAGAAATTTTTATTTTAGAAAGTTACTATTTTCGGAAAGTTATCATTTTTAGTAAGTTCTCGTTATCAAAGTAAGATTTATAAAAATATTTTATATATCTCGTCGAACTTTCTGACTTTCAATTTTGGTTAATAATTACCGTATCGATATTATTTTTTGATTATTACCAAAGTTTCTATTTTTAGAATCCGACCTCGTCGTAAGAAACGGCTAAGTTTAAAACAACATACTCGTAGTAATAATAGCAATTTTAATTATTTTTAAGAACGTCCGACAAGTTTTAGTATTAACCTGTTGACTCTCAAAAGTCAACGTGAGACTTTGTTTGACATTGACATTTTATACATATATTATAAGATTAAGATCTGACCTGCTCCAAAGACCCGTCTAAATCCATATTTTTATACTCGACAAAGAAAATATTTTATGCGAAAACGATATTCTGGACAACTTTTAAATAGTTTTAGCGAGACCGAAACTCACAGAAAATGACCATAATCCCCTGCAAGAATCTGCTGGAAACTTGACTATTATTAATAAAACACTCGGTCAGCATGTTTGACACGGTTTTGACCCGCTATATCACGTTTTCGTGACTTTGACCAAAAAGAGATTTTATAGAAAATGTTATTCCGGACAAGTTTCGTGTTTCGCCGTAAGGCTGAAACGGAATCGAAAGTGCCCAAATCCTCCGTTGAAATTCGGGACAGCAAGCAAAGTACCAAAAAATGATGTCAAAAACATTTATACTTTTCCAATCTTCGATCGGCCATAACTTCTTCGTTAGGAAGAGTTACGGGACGATCCACCTATCGAAACGGACGTCATAACATCCTCTACAATATTTTCTAGTCTAATATATGATTTTTGCAAATCTCAGATCTCGATTAGAGTGCTGAATCTTCTGCACGAAATTAATACTTTCAAAACACGCCAAAAACTATTTTTCGACCACAAATTCACCACAAAAAAAAAACAAAATACATATCTAATATATCCTATACACACTATTCATGTCGTTCAATCATCCCAAATTACAATCTAGCTAATCGCCGCAAGTTCATCGGATTTCATCACATATATTCATAATTGATTGAAACGCGAAACTAACGAAACAATAGTAACACGAATACTTACAACGCTATATTAAGCAAACTCGGACTCGATTCGTTCCCTTTTCTTGCCTTTGCCAAACTCGAACCGAACCAAAATACCAAAACTTAGAAAAATACCCATTGCATGTGGAATATTTTTTGTAGAAAACGTAAGAAATGACGAGGGGATTCGGAAAATAACAATGATTTATTGCTTAAGTTTTCCGGCGACCATGGCGGTCTCCGGTAGCGGTGGCCGGCGGTGTGGTGGTGGCCGGTTGTGGGAGAGAGCAAAACAAAAGTGTGTGTGTTTTGTTATGTATAAAATGTGAAGTAAATGGTATATTTATAGTGTGGCACTTTGGTCACTTGACACAAATAGTCCTCCCCTCTTTTCTCTTTTAGATTTTTGACACGTCTATGTTTTATTTAAATAAAAACCGACACCTGTGGCTCGGGATTACACTCAGAGACCAATTTTTTATTTTCCGTCAAACTTTTATTTGTTTTAAAACATTTAATAAAATGTGTACATTTTAAAACCTCAGTTCGGCTCAAGACAAGGAACAAAGACGACGTTTGTAAAAATAATAAATTTCAAATTTCCATTCGAAATAAAATACGAAATAATTATTTACGACAAATAAAATTTTAAATGTCGACGTTTGTTATGAAAACTCACAAAATAAAACGAATGCAACAAAATTATTTCTACGGCATTTTTGAAAATATAAAACACGATGCTGTGGGGGGGTGTTTGTTTTTTTTTTAAATGCAATTCGCTACTAGAATTCGCCGTTTTTTTAAACGCCACGTAAACTACAAATATAAGCCCCTAATTCTCCCAGTTAGTCGTGAGTTCATATCTCAACATAAAAATGAAAAATATAATTAATACTCGAGAATAAAATAACGACCTGAATTTGACGGATTGTCACATGAGACCACCCGGTTTTCTTCAACCGAATGTGCAGAACAATCAAAACCGGTATAATCAGAATCAAGGATACAATCATAATCGAGGAAATAACTTCAATCAAGTAAATCAGAATTATCAAGCTCCGCTTAATCAAACTCAAGTATGGACCCTTTTAATTATTTCTCTAACTACATGAAGACTAATGATGTTAACATGAGAGCTATGCAAAATCAAATGAGTACTATGAAGACAGAATTGAAGAATGAAATCCAGAATACGTTAATGAGTCAGAACAATAAGCTAAAGAATATGATGAGCAGCTTTATTCAAATGCATATCCTCGAGTATCGGTATCACTTCTAGTAATACCTATTGCAAACACCAAGAGGTGACTTGAAAGCTATTACTACCCGAAGTGGTGTTTCTTATGATGGACCTACGATTCCACCTACTTCTTCTCCTCTTCCGAAGGAAGTGGAACGTGAACCAGAGGCGACAAAGGACAAGGTGCAAACTACAAGTTCAGGAAGTACCGCACACGTCCAACCTCCGGTTGTCTAAGTTCCTATTCCAGAGCCCGATGTTGCTCCAAAGCCTAATCCTAAACCTTCGATTCCTTATCCTTCAAGGCTTAACGACCAAAAGCTCTGAGAGAAAGCTAATAATCAAATGTTGAAGTTCCTTCAAATCTTTCAAAGATTACATTTTGACATTAGCTTTGCGGATGCTCTTCTTCACATGCCTAAGTTCGCTTCTACGTTTAAGAGTCTCCTTAGTAATAAGGAGAAATTATTCGAATTGGAAAATACTCCACTAAATGAGAATTGTTCGGCAGTGCTTCTTAAAAAGTTGCCCTAGAAACTTGTAGACCCCGGCAAGTTTCTCATTCTTTGTGATTTTCCGGAGCTAGAAGAGTGCTTAGCCATGGCCGATCTTGGCACTAGCATCAACTTAATGCCTCTTTTCGTATGGAAGAAGCTTCGCTCCCGGAACTTACCCCTACTCGTATGACTCTCGAGCTCACAAACCGATCGGTTGCTTATCCGGTTGGTGTTGCCGAAGATGTCTTTGTGAAAGTAGGAAAGTTTTATTTTCCGGCCGACTTTGTTGTCGTTGATTATGATGTTGATCCTCGGGTTCCCCTCATTCTCGGGAGGCCTTTCTTGAGGATGGCACGAGAATTAATCGATGTACACGGTGAAGAGTTAACTCTTCGAGTCAATGATGAAGCCATAACATTTAATGTCGGACACACTTCGAGATACTCCTATAGATATGATGATGAATCGGTTAATCGAATCGATGTCATAGATGTTACATGTGAGGAGTATGCTCAAGAGGTGCTCGGATTTTTGGATAGTTCTAAGAGTGGCAATCCCACTCCGTCTTTAGATCCTATCATTACTACCTCTTCCCCCTCTCTCACTCCTTTTGAGGGAGGTGACTTCATTTTGGAAGAGATCGAAGCTTGTCTTACAAGTAATTTAATTCCATCGAGATTTAATGATGCCGACTTTGATCTGGAGAGAGACATTCTTCTACTTGAGAAGTTATTAAATGATGATCCATCATCTCCTCTCCCTCCGAAAGAACTTTATTTTAAGGAACTTAAAATGATAAAATCTTCTATTGATGATCCTCCGGAGCTTGAGCACAAGGACCTACCTTCTCATATTGAGTATGCATTTTTGGAGGGAACTAATAAATTACCCGTCATAATTGCTAAAAACTTAAAAGATGAGGAGAAGGCGCGTTTTAAAGGTTTTAAAGTCACATAAGCGTGCCATCGCTTGGAAAATCTCTGTCATTAAGGGCATTGACCCTCAATTTTGTACTCATAAAATATTAATGGAGGATGACTTTAAACCAGCTGTCCAACATCAAAGAAGGGTGAACCTAAAAATTCATGAGGTGATCAAAAAGAAAGTTATCAAACTCCTTGATGCCGGATTGATTTATCCTATCTTCGATAGTCCGTGGGTAAGCCCCGTTCATCGGATGGCGTGTTTGTATTGATTACCGGAAGCTTAATGATGCTACTCGTAAAGACCATTTCCCGTTGCCTTTCATGGACCAGATGCTTGAACGTTTAGCTAAGAACGAATACTATTGCTTTTTAGATGGATTTTCTAGATATTTTAAGATTCCTATTGACCCACAAGACCAAGAGAAGACCACCTTCACTTGCCCTTATAGGACGTTTTCCTACCAACGTATGCCTTTCGGCTTATGTAATGATCCAGGCACGTTCCAAAGGTGCATGATGGCTATTTTCCACGACATGATTAAGGAAACAATGGAGGTCTTCATGGATGATTTCTCGGTCTTTAGGGATTCCTTCTCATATTGCCTCTCCCATTTAGACATGATGCTAAAACGGTTCGAAGACACCAACCTAGTTCTAAATTGGGAGAAATGCCATTATATGGTTAAAGAGGGGATTGTCCTCGGACATAAAATTTCTAAATCTGGGACTGAGGTTGATAAGGCTAAATTTAATGTAATAGCAAAGCTACCTCATCCCACTTCCGTTAAAGGTGTTCGAAGTTTTTTAGGTCACGCCGGGTTCTATCATTGATTTATTCAAGATTTCTCTAAAATCGATCGCCGATGACCCATCTTCTAGAAAAAGACACCTCGTTCATCTTCTCAAAAGAATGTATTGAAGCATTTAAAACTCTTAAGAAGAAATTAACAGAAGCTCCGATTTTTGTTGCCCCTGATTGGGACCTACCATTTGAAATTATGTATGATGCTAGTGATTTTGCGGTAGGTGCAGTTTAGGGGCAACATAAGACCAAATATTTTCAGCCTATACACTATGCGAGCAAGACTATGACCGATGATCAAGCTCATTAGCCGTGGTGTATGCTTTCAAGAAATTCCGGTCCTATTTAGTCTTGTCAAAAACCATAGTGTATACGGACCACTCGGCTCTTAAATATCTTCTTGCTAAGCAAGATGCTAACTCGAGATTGCTCCGATGGATTCTCCTACTCCAAGAATTTGATGTCATTATTCGTGATAAAAAAAGAGCGGAGAATCTCTTGGCCGACCACTTATCGAGATTGGAAAATCCTCATCAAGGTGATCTTGAGAAAAAAGAAATTATTGAAACGTTTCCTCTCGAGACCCCCAGAATGATATCTTTTCATGGTGATTCTAGTACCTCATGGTTTGCCGACATTGCAAATTACCATGCGGGGAATTTTGTAGTGAAAGGGATGTCGTCCCAACAAAAGAAAAAAATCTTTAAGGATGTGAAGCATTATTTTTGGGACGATCCCTACTTGTTTAGAATTTGTGCGGATCAAGTGATTAGATGATGTGTTTATAGCCAAAAAGCCGTTGATATCCTCACGGCTTTCCATAATGGACCCACCGGGGGACATCATAGTGCGGACTACACCGCTAAGAAAGTCTTTGATTTTGGTTTTTATTGGCCGACGATTTATCGCGATGCCCATGACATGGTGAAGTCATGTGACTCATGTCAACGTCAAGGCAAAATCTCGCAAAAGGACAAAATTCCCCAAAATGCAATTCAAGTTTGCGAGATCTTTGACGTATGAGGCATTGACTTTATGGGGCCGTTCCCGTCTTCTCGAGGGAACAAGTACATTCTCATGGCCGTGACTACTTGTCTAAATGGGTTGAAGCAAAAGCGCTCCCCACTAATGATGCCCGAGTTGTCGTAAAATTCTTAAAATCTCTCTTCGCCCGATTTGGAACTCCTCGTGTTATAAATAGTGATCGCGGTACTCACTTTTGCAATGACCAATTCGCAAATGACAGGCTTAAGTATAGAGTTTTACCCACCGTCTTTCTATCGGCGTATCATCCACAAACTAGTGAGCAAGTGGAGGTTTCAAATCGTGGTTTGAAACGTATCTTGGAAAGGTCCGTAGGCGAAAATCGTGCTTCATGGTCTGATAAGTTAGATGATGCATTATGGGCCTTTCGTACCGCCTTCAAAAGACCCATCGGCTGCACCCCTTATAAGTTAGTTTACGGTAAGGCCTGCCATCTTCCTATCGAATTTGAACACAAGGCCTATTGGGCCTTAAAACATTGTAATTTTGACCTTAAGACCGCGGGTGATCACCGAAAAGTTCAAATGAATGAATTAAATGAACTCCGGGATCAAGCCTACGAGAACTCTTTAATCTACAAAGAGAAAACAAAGAAGATTCATGACTCCAAGATTAAGAACCGCGTTTTCAACGTTGGTGATCGAGTTCTTCTCTTTAATTCTCGATTAAAGATTTTCTCGGGCAAGCTCAAAACCCGTTGGACCAGACCGTTCACCGTTACTCAAGTTTTCCCTTATGGAACCGTCGAGTTATCTCAAACCGACGGACCAAACTTCAAGGTGAACGACATAGACTTAAACATTATTTTAGAGGGGACATACCACCTATGGTTGTCCTGGATATCTAAACTTTCCCTATGGACCACTAAATTCGGGGTCGAGTCAGGCTCGTGACTCGGTTAACAAAAACAAATGCTTCTCGAGAGGCAACCCGTGTTTCTATCTTCTTTTTCTATTTTCTAATAAGTGTGACGTGAGGAGGCTCGCCTCTTCCTTTCTCGTGTTTCGTGGCTTGTGTTTTATGTTCAGGATTGCCCGGATTATGAAGACTCTCGTGCTCGTGGTTTTGTCCATCGTTCACTCGAGCTTCAATCCTTAGCATGCTTATATATGGGAATCCGATATCCTAGATCTTATTGATTAACATTTATCTATTAGCATAATTAATAAACGGCTTTAGATTTACGTAGATACCCCTTAAAATATTGAGGATAATGTTTAGTTCTAGTATGGGGGGTATCTATCGATTTGATCTTACTTGCATTTGCTTTATCTTCACGTAACCCCGTTTTGCCACCAAAAATACCAAGAATATGTGATTTTATGCCAAAATTAAAAAAAATTCAAAAATAAAATAAGTGTTTTGACACGAATTTTTGATTTTTTGTTGGTGAGAATAAGAATAAATTTTGATTTATCGAGCCTGTTGCGCTCTAGCTTGCCCCTTAACCTATATAAATTTAAGCTTTTACTAGTCTTTTATACAAGAAGCTTTAAAACGCGAATTCTAGCTTGAAAAAGCCAAGAGTTTGCAAGTTTCCATAATAGACTTTAAATATGCAAAGCTTGAATTTATTAGACTAAGCATTCGCGGATCTTTTTATTAAAGATTTTAAATTTATGAAGAACAAAAAATGATAGAGTTGAATATAAGTTAGATGCTAAGCGTGGAGTAGTTGGATATCTTTAGAGCTCATAAAGGTTAATTGTGGCTTTTTGCTCCCATCAGCTTAATAAACGTTATATAATTGTTGAATAAATAAAGTTACTTTGATTTTTGCGATTCTTAGTTTGAATTCCTTCGTAGAGATTCCTTCTGGTTAAATTAAGGTACACATTGAGGTTTTGTCAGTGTTGTGGGGAAATAGGCTACCGATTCCTGATGGCTCGCTATCGTTGTCTAGGTAGTTAAAAGACCACAAGACTTGAAATTTGGCTAATAATAATAATAATAATAATAATAATAATAATAATAATAATGTAATAAACCATAGCCGAAATAAGATTTTTGGATCATGGTCGGTTCGCGCTCGATGTGACAGTCGTTTAAAGGGTGGAGGTAATAATAATAATAATAAATTCAAGACTGATAAAAGTTTACTGGATCATGGTCGGCTCGCATACCGATGTGACAGTTTTCAAAAAGGTCGATGATCCCCTGGTCAAAATAAGACTCTTGGACCATGGTCCGCTCGCATACCGATGTGGCAGTTGTTTAAAGGACCAGGGGGTTTAATAATGTTGCAACAATAATAATAATAAAGACAAATTTCGACTCCGAGGTTATCTAAATAAAGCCTCCGTCTCTGGACTCGTAGTTGAGTTGTTTCGGATGAAATAAAAAGGATAACCCCTAAATCATGCGAAATTAGAACCTTAATGTGGACCTTATTCTCACCATATCGTCTCTTTAGGAAAAGATTTCAAACTAATTATGGTCTTACTTTATATGAATAAGGACTTAATTAATTTATCACCAATAATAAAAAAATAATAATAAAATCCTTAGAGGATTTAGGAATAAGGGAGCGGAAAGTAGCTATGCGTACACAATTTGTATTTATGAGTAGTGTTAGCATTTTAACTTGTATTTAACAATGATTTCATTTTTATGCTTGGTTTGGGGGCGGGTGAAAAATCGAGAACGATGAATTTATCTTTTTGGACACTATTTAAAGGTGTTTCTTGGTCCGTGATCCTAAAAGTTATGATTAAATAATGAAAGTCAAACATGTTGTCACCTAAAAAAAATAATAATAAATATATATATATAAAGAAATGGTAAAACGGGGCGTTTCAAAACTAATGATTTTTTAATCCCCTTAGAGGAACACTTAGCTACTTTTCGAGGTAATTAGTCTAGGGGGATTGAAATTTTTGGTTTTTAAAACATGTATTTATGACATTGCGTGAGGACACGACAATAGCTTAGTATGGGGGATTTTTGATACGTGTTTAATCACATATCAATTTTCCTTATTAAAACGAGCTTAAATGATAAAAAATACATGAAAAATGTATTGTATATGTGTGTTTTGTTGATTGTATTGTGCAGGCAACGTATATCCACAAAAAGATAAAAAAACAAAGCCAAAAAGGACAAAACCGAGCACGAGATTGGAAGAGCATGAGAAACGACGCCGAGGACGTTTGTCATCTTTAATGGGCCAACCCGTACCCGTTTTGTGGGCCAGGTCAACCCATTAATATTTGATAAATACTAATTCTTTTTCCAAAATGTATAAGCCTAAAGTCCAAATTCTAAATCCATCCAATTCATTATCTGGTCCAGGCCCAAACAGTATAAGTAATAACCTAGACCAAGCCCAATCTAAATGAAACCGGGTCCAAGTCAAACAATAAAACGCTTGGTCAAAAATCATTGTTTATCCCCTCCCTCTTATTTTTACCTGCAACAAAGAATAAGGTAAATCATACCAATCCACAACACACCTCCTCCCTTCTTGAAGGCCAATGTGGCATGGCATGACACAAATTCCTGACACCTTGGCAATCCCAAGGTGTCCTATTAGCTGTTGAGACGTGGAAGAGGATCAAGGGCTCAAAGTGGATGGATTCAGGGTTTGTTATGATTGAAGGGTCATGATTAAAGCAAAGTGACGCTCCTCAAGGCCTAGAAGCTTCCCCTCCTCACTATAAATAACTGATGGATTTCACACAGTAGGATAAGTAGTTTTTATCTAGCTTTTAGTAATAGCTTTAGCTTATTTCCAGCTTATTGTAATGTTTTTTTTAATGTAATTTCATTTTAAATCTTGTAATCTTTTCAGTATCAATAAAAGTTTAGTTTTCCTTCAAGTTTTGTATTGAATTCATACTTTACTTTTATACATTTTCGTTTAACATGTGTTTGGAAACTACCTAATAAGCTCAATAAGCTCCTTATTACCTAGTAAGCTAGTTCTTACTCAGTTAAGCTTGCTTAAGGCTTAACTGAATAAGCTAATCATTCAAATCACTCAAATACTTATTAAATGCTTAAATTAGAAGATAAGCCAGAAATGGATGGGCTTATAGGACCATACCAGCTTATGTAAATAAGTTGGAGCTTGTAGATAGGCTCTAAAGAGCATTTATATGTCCTTGTTTTAAGCAAAGGGCAAGGTTAGTTTACTTTTACTCATTTTAGCTTAAATTCTGTCTTAGCTTATTAAACTGCTTAATTAGTGCTTATTTTTGCTTATTCAATCTTAATATGGCTTAATGAGTATAGTTTATAGTTTAGAATAGTTTAATTTGAGCTTTTATATAATCTGTCCATTTTAAGTCAAAATAGCTTATTAGTTTAGCTTTTTATTTGATGCTTATTTTTCCAAAGTTTATGCTTATTTGTCCTTAATATGCCTAGTACCTAATTTGTTTTAGAAATTCAAAGCTTATTTAAATATGTTTTAGCTTAAAAAAGCATTTTCTAGATTTAAAGGGGTGTTTGGGATAAGTAGTGTAGTTATAGGAAAATTATGTGCAGCTTGTTCTTAGTGATTAAAATGGATTTGATAAGCTCAAATAAGGTCTAAATTCTAGTTTTCATAAGTGTTGAGAATTATATTTGAGTTGATAAGACAAAACAAGAATGAAACAAGAAGGACTTAAAGGAAAAGGACCTAAATCGACAATAAGAGATTCTTTAAGCTGGTGGAGTATATTCTACAAAAGATGGAAGATATCAGAAGATACTAAAAGATATGCTCAAGAAGAATAAAGATAAAGATTAAAAGATTTAGTTTCCTTATTGTATTTATTATGTTTCCTTGTAAACCTAGATATCTCTAGTATATAAAGAGATATAGGTTCATTAGTTTATCATCCAGAAAAGTGTGTGTACACAAAGTGTTAGAGATGTAGACGTCTATATAGAGTTGGTGTAGCCTCAAGGTAATCAAGGTTTTCCTTGATCCCTGTTACAGTTCATTGATGTAACCGTATTATCTTGATCAAATAATATTGGGGCTGTAGTGAATGTTTGGTAAAACCTTGTTACAATATCATTGTTCTTATGTTAATTCCGCTATACATATTTTATGTTCATTGATGTTGTTAATCTTAGACTAAGCCTAGATCTTTAAACTCAACATGTGGTATCAGAGCCATGGGGCTCTTGATCTAGGATCTACAAGGTTTGTTGATGTCGTGCTATGAAGAAAAAGAAGGTTGATTTTCTGTTTTGGAAGTTATTGGCTGATTTTGGTGATTTTAGAGTTTTTGCGACACTTTAAAAGTGTTGTCTTTATACTTAAAAAAAAGACAACTATTATTTTTGGTCAGCAGTGATTGTTGATGTTGTAGTGTGTTTCTGGTCATCATGGAAAAAGCAGCAGTTGGAAAAGATGATGTTGTTGCTGCTTGAAGAAAAGAAACATAAGATTAGGGATTTCAAACCTAATCTGTAATAGCAGATATTAAAGCAATAAAACAACAGGTATCGAAGGTCATGATCTATGATGTGGGTTTCCTGGTCATGGTTTATACTAGCAGCAGGTTGTCTTTGATTCTTGAACAAGAAGAATAAACAGAAAGTATATGTTTATACGTGTGTAAAAGGCATCATGTGATGGATCCATGTATACGTGGATAATGGGCCTGATCTTAACAAATGGGTATGATCTTAATACTGCTAGTGGTGAGTAATTAGTTTCTGCTGCTGGTCCATGTATTAATGCTGCTGAGGTTTCAAGTTTTGGTTAGTACTGCTTGCTTTTTCGTTAATACTGCCAGCTTATGATAGTACTGCTGTCCAAAATTAGTACTGCTGGCTTATTATGTTAGTTTTGCCAGACTTGTCCGAGAAATGAGGTTTGTACTGCCAGTGTTATCCGATAAGCAGTTAATACTGCTGGTTATATTCGATATCGGACAACACATAGTTTTGGATCTCGGATTGAACATGATGCTTCGTTTAAGGGGAAGCTATGAGATTGATTTTGGTTTAAAAGTTTAAAAGGCTCGTATTTATTGGTTTAATTGATTACGAAGATTATTGTTTATCACTTATTTGACGGTGAAGTGGAGTTTCACGGATGCGTGTTCTTATCATATCTTAAAGTGGGTGTAACACTTTGAAGATAACTTGTTCGTGCGTTCATGTTGTGACGAAGACTTGACAAATCTAGCAAAGGTGTGTGATTTTTCTTATGGTGCTCAATGCTCACATTTGCTATCACTTTGGTATGTGTCTCATAGAAGATGAGGATAATTTTCAAGAGGTTGCGATCTACTTATATTTCACAGATTTATTTATAAGTTTGACGTCACGTGGATAGTACAAGATATAAGATACAAGTTTGGGTTGTTCTACTTCTACATCAAGTTCGTTATACTTAGTTTTCTTTATCAGTAATCATTACATAGAGCCTACAGAATTGAAGATTCAAGAGATGGTTAACATATGGGTTTCAAGGGAAGCTTAATGTTAAAATGTTTAACCATTTACATATGCTACATGAGGTGAAGGGTTTTACTACTGCTAGTCTTTGTTACTACTGCTAGTGTAAGTTTCTACTGCTCAAGTTTATTTTTCTTAAGGTGCGTAATGGAGGGCAATTTGGGTCATTGGAATACTTGGATTAGAAGTGTAATATTGGTTCGTAGTTGTGAAGATCAAAGTTGCATACTTTAGTCTCCTATTTGATGATGACAAAAAGGGGAAGAAGATTTGATGATTTGCAACTTGTAGATCCTTGGTAGCTTAAGGGGAAGTTTCATTCGTATATTAACTTCAGGGAAAGTTTGTGCTCATTTGGTTTTGTCATTATCAACTAGAGGAAGATTGTTGGGAATTATATTTGAGTTGATAAGACAAAACAAGAATGAAACAAGAAGGACTTAAAGGAAAAGGACCTAAATCAACAATAAGAGATTCTTCAAGCTGGTGGAGTATATTCTACAAAAGATGAAAGATACTAGAAGATAGTAAAAGATATGTTCAAGACGAATAAAGATAAAGATTAAAAGATTTAGTTTCCTTATTGTATTTATTATGTTTCCTTGTAAACCTAGATATCTCTAGTATATAAAGAGATATAGGTTCATTAGTTTATCATCCAGAAAAGTGTGTGTACACAAAGTGTTAGAGATGTAGACGTCTATATAGAGTTGGTGTAGCCTCAAGGGAATCAAGGTTTTCCTTGATCTCTGTTACAGTTCATTGATGTAATCGTATTATCTTGATCAAATAATATTGGGGTTGTGGTGAATGTTTGGTAAAACCTTGTTACAATATCATTGTTCTTATGTTAATTTCGCTATACATATTTTATGTTCATTGATGTTGTTAATCCTAGACTAAGCCTAGATCTTTAAACTCAACAATAAGCTAGGATTAAGTTCTGTTTAGTTTTCAAGTTTGTTTAATCAAAATCCCAAGTCTGCTAGTTCAAAATTGGTTCTAAGCTGTTTGATTCTTGGATTTATAAAAATATGCTTAAGGTGTAGTTTTGAGTTTAAAATTTGATCTCTTATGCATTAATATGCATCTGTTTTAAGTTCATTGTCTTTGGTAAAAGCCTTTTAGTATTTTAGATCAAATTCAGTCAAGTATTCCTAAGTGGGTTTGTTCTTAATAGTCTAATTTTGCAGATATTTTGTGATAAATTCCTATCTTAATTTAGGATATTTTTTGTTAAATCTAGCTCATTGTAGTTTGTGTTCAATCTGTTTTGAGTTTTTAGTGTGTCAAAAGTAGTTTTTAAATCTTAATTTAAAGCTTCAAGTTGTCATTACATCTTTAAAAAGCCAAAAATCAAGTAGTGTAGGCTGTCATTTGCATTTGCCTTTTCTATCTTATTTCTTTACCTTATTTTCTTAATTCCAGCTTATTTGTGTACTTTGAGTTTAGTTCTTTATCTGTTTTTTAACTTTTAGCTTTTACCTAGTGCTTATTAGTTTTTAAATCTTAGCTTAAAATAGATAAAAGTCCTTTAAGTTTTATTTTAGAGTCTACTGTCTTAATGGTTTTAGTGGTTTCTCAACTTATTGTGATTGCTTATTTCTAGTTATAAGTGCTTAATAGGTCTAGTTTAGGTCTGTTGTTAGCTTATTAGTTGTCTTATTGCTATTTGCAGGGGGGGACTAGCTTATTGGTTGGTCATTTATTGCTATTTTGTGTCCCAATGAGCTCTAACAGTTTTTAGGTAAATGTATCCCTGTAAAAATCTTAAATTAAGATACTTGTGCTTGTGTGCTGTTCTTTTTCAGGCTTATTATGAAGTTTCTTGCGCCAAAAATTCCTTTATTAAAGTTTGAGTGCCACTTCTGGAGCATTTACAGGTATTGCTTCTGTGAACATAGTAGCTAATAATCCCACGTGTTACATAAGGGCAAATATTGTATAATTGTTCGATTTCCACAATTTTTTTCTCTATCTCTCATGTGATTGCAACTTATTACCTCTGAATATTGGAAGCTCACAGTCAATAATTCGGATCAAAAGCAATATCTTCAAAATCGTAGTAAATGTGATTTAGCACAATGAGTCGAATGAATAAGGACAGGTTACAGAGATATCGATCCATGCAAGTTGATGGGTGGTGATTGTGTCCGCGACTCCGCCCACCACGATTGAACATCATCATCGAGTGGTCTTTTTCTTGGTAGCTGGTACAGTCATAGGTTTTTCCTGTGTTCATTCTTCCACTGAATTGCTGAAGCGAAAAGAGTTATCAAAACTTTATAGCGATAATTCAAACTAACTTTCAAATTAAACGATGTTTTTCTCTCTCGAATTATCCTATCGATCCTGCCCGTCCTTCGGATTAATTCTTTATAAAGTGCTCTGTTTTTTTTTGTCAAATAAGCCAGCAGCCGCGTTGACGTTTTCCCTGAATTTTTACGCAGACTCTCTGAGATAAATAGATTTTTGTTTCCTATTCCCGTGTAATTCCAAATGATGAAGTAAGTCTCCGTATCTTGTTGGTGAAAACTTACTACTTGAAAAATTATAACAGATCCGCTATTTTCTTTGTTTTTCTTCTTGTTCTTAGCAAAATAATTGAAATAAAATGCTTTTTTACATAAAAGAATTTCACTCACTCCCTTTTACAGATATTTCATTTTACTTTTGATCAGTAATTATAGTAATAATAATGTAAGAAGTTTTAATGTTAGTATACCAATAATCAAAAATTTTTTATAGAATTCCTGTTGTTTTTTCACAATGACATTAATGATCCTTTTTTGGAGTTATTTTGTATCTGTCATACAAAAAGAGGGATACCAAATCGTTTAGTCGAAGATTCTGTGATATATTTTATAGCGCTTTATTTTTTACGCCATTACTTATCCTAGAGAGGGGATGGTAAGCACAGGGCATATGGCACTCGGGTTCTTTGCATATAACATGGATAATTTTACGGAGCACGGACAGAAAAAAAAAAATGAAAAATCTGATTGATTCTAGAACATACAGAATAGATTCAAAACTCAAAAATTTTAAATCAGGGGTACATATATATCTTAACATTACTTAAGCGGTTCGGCTCCCCTTATTGGTTATCAACCAATAGCGAATTCATACATGCTAAATCTTTCTAATCGAGAATTAGGCCAAACAAAGAACTTTAATTTAATTAATTCATTTTTTTTTTCGGTCAAATTTTTACTTTCATCCAAAAATTGACCTCCAATTTTTTATCTTGTTTCCTTGAAAAATTGTTATATTTCTATGCACACCATTCTGATTCTTTAAATTCAAATTGAAAGAAATTAGAATTCGCAATTCTCTACGACGTCTAGATGATAAAATTTTTTCAGGAACAAGCAAATCATAATTATTTTTGTCTTTATTTAGAGTTTTTATTTTATGTCTTGTAATGGATGTCATCTCAGAAAATTGGTGTACTTTTTCATTTATTGAGCTGTTCGTTATCTTTGGGTGGTTTCTCGCTCGCGCGCTCGAGTATTCTTTGATATACGCTAGGTGACTTATGTAGTTTTAGTCTATAAGATTTTCAGCTAGAATGTAGATATCCTTTCTATGATTTGATACATAAAAAACTGTCCGTCATTTTTTACAGATAGACGGGTAGGTTCCATAATTAATATTCCCTTTTTCGTTAATTGTGTAAGATTTAAACGCCTTCTCATTATATCCAGATTCATTTCTTTCCTTTGAATATAGGATATAGTAATTTTTCTTACATTTATGAGGCTAACCAGGAGACCATATATCTGGATATTATTCATCATTTTTTGATTTCAATGTATTCAAACGTCCCAGTCCATCTTAATTGCAAAGAAAATCCTTTAAGGAATACTTTTAGTTTTTCGATTATTCTTAAAAAATATTCTTAAATATTGTTTTGATTCTTTTAATTCAAAATATTGGTTTTGAATTTGATGGGCTAAAATTTTGAAAAAAATATTCATCCGCCTCTTGCTTTCCTTTGATTCTTTGGATTTGTCCACTAAAATTAGGATTTATTTTTCCACATTTAAAAAGAAGTTAAGTTGCTTGGGATAATAAACACGGTTTCTCATTATATTTATGATAAAGTATTAAAAACTCTGGAAATAAAAAAATTTCGGATTCGATATGGGGTGATATAAGATCTTAAGAATTTAGTTGCTTATTGGTAAAAATTCTATTCTCTCATCTACATCAGTAATTTAGAACTGTACTGATCCCAAACATCCAGAATTCTCTCAGAAAAAAAGACCTTTTTATAATGATTTCGGATATCGTGTGGAGTATATTTAGATTATTAAATATCGGTAAGGAAGATAAAATAATGACTCCAAATATATTATGAGAGATTTATCATCGCTCTTATGTATATTTAAGGTTCTAACCTGAATATTTGGTATTAAAATTGCCACCGCAATGTATTTAGTATATTTCTATCTTGTAGTTTTATAGGTTATCATAGTCTGTATATATTAATATCACTTTTTTTTAGATAATTCTTGATAGGATATATAAATTATGTAGTTAATAGTTTAATAAAGTATAGTCTCTTTTGTCATGTTTTAGTTAAATTGGAAATTATGTTTTAGAATTGATTTTCTAGTTTTAGCAAATTCTTTAGTCATGTTTGATGCTGATATTAGATAGTTCTTAAATATCAGGCTTATTCTTATGTTTCGAATTCCAAATATATTTATATGAAGAAAAGTGTCATATCTATAGTTTTTTTGTTTAATAGTGTACCTCTAGTTGTTAGTGTAAGTGTGTGTGTGTAAGTAAAAGTTTAGTTTAATAAATATATCTTTCAATTTTGTTTTTTTTTTAATCCAATAATGGTCTTTTTCATGGAATACCTATATTCTTTAAATCATCATTTTGAGAAGATATCGGTATTGTTTTGATTTTGATTTCGCAATTTTTGTGGGACTAATGTAGGACCATGTAATTGAGATAAATAATATTGCTAATTACTTCTTAACAGTTTTTCCTTATGGATTCTTTTCATAATTTGAAAGTTTGTTAGTCTTACTTTGGAATCAAATATTCTTGTCTTCCCAAAAAAGAAAAAAAATCCTTTCTTCATTCTTAAGAAAAAAAGATGGTCCATAATATTGTAAGATAGATCTTTAACTTATTGAAGTTAATAACTTGGGTTTGTGATAATTTAAAAAATACATATTTTTGTGACAAATAAGATAAATCAAAAAAAATAGTTAGTGTATGTTGTGCTTTCTAATGCTACTTTGTGTTTCAAGATTATTCAAATTACACATTTCCTTTTATATTGTTCATAAAGTGGCTAATTATGATTATGTCCGTACGAATTTTATTAATTAAGCTGCTGCTGTATTATTTTAGCTTTTTATTGTAAGTAGCGTTCTTTACCTTTCATGTTCAGTTCATTATTAGATTTTTAAAAATGTCACCTCTGATAAATTTCTAGATTCAATAAGATGAAATAATTTTTTGTTGATTCCATATAAAAGTTGATAGGTAGAGAATTCTGCGCCATATTAACCCTGATACATAACTAAGAGGTCTACGTCATATTTTGTGATCAATGCTCTAAACCACCACATAGAGAAAGAACATCAACTATCAGATATTTTTCAACTATTGTTTACGCTAATATTTTCAAAATTTTGGGGGTGATTCTCGATTATTCTTTATTTTTTTTCATTATTTCTAGTTGATTTTGATTGTGTTTTTCTATCAATTCTATGTTTATCTCTTCTTTTGCCTGTGATAATCTCTAGATTTATTTGTGAACTGAAAGATTCATGATTATCTGAGTGTGATTCATCGAATCCTTTCTGTTGTGTTTCACTTGATTCATATATATTCTCTCGTATAAAAATAATGGAATTTTCTTTCCTTGTTTTAAAGTGCTTTTATTATTTGTTTTAAAAACAAAATGCTTTTTTTTCTTGTTTTTTTTTGTTATTTTTTTAAAAACTCTTTGAAACTCTCAAATTAAATTTCTATTAATTTATACTTTGTTGTTGTCTATATCTTTAAAAATGGGTTCAAAAAGGAAGGTGTTTTATCGTAGGAAGTGTACCATAAGGATATTCTGTTTCCACGCGCACCAAAAACTGTTAAATAAAAATGTAAGAAGAATCAAAATCTTCTTGTGCTTTCGATCTTATCAGAGAGCTCGTTAGGTTAGATCCGTGCGACGGTTCGCAAATGAAAAGGGTATAGATTTTGATCTGAAAACGTCTATTAACCAATTTTTAGGAAAATTCGTTTTGAGAAGAAGTGAAGACCATTTATAGCTGCACTTTAAATAAATTTTCTATTCCAATCTTGGGATATCCTCTACCATTCCGGAGGATTGCCTTAATAAATTACGTGCATTAGTCTTGATAGTATCGATATCGGCGTTGTAATTTAATATACCCTTCTCAAAATTGATTGTGCTAGTAACAGAGTACTACTTGTTTTTGTGCATATGGAATGTTTTCCCAGAAGTTCCATTGCGTGCTTCCTGTGTTTTTTTTTATTTGGAATTGTTGATCTAAAATTCTATTCTAATTCTGAGACTTTTATACTTCAACCATTCCTCTATATAAAAAAAAAGCTTCATTACGTCGGATATAGGAAATGGACAAATTTCCATTTTTCAAAAAAGAGGGGTGTATGCGGTGGATTTTCTTGAGACGGTCCCAAATAACCATTTTAACGTCTTTGAATGGCTATAGATCCTTGATAACGGGCTCACGACGAAATTGGTTTCCAAAGCTAATTATAAAAACCGAATCTCTATTAATTTTGTTATAAAGATTATAATTCTTGATAATGTAGATTTCTTAAAACTTCGTATGGAACGATTGTGTGTAAAAACTCGCTATACGTTTAAATCGTCTTGTTTCGATGCTGGTGATCCAGCCCATGCATTACGCTCGCTTGTTCTTTTCGTCGTTTGTTTAACCATCTTGTTCCATCGTTGATTTAATTTGTATGACCATCGAGGTGGTTTTTAACCTTATTTCATTTATGTTTGATTCCAATGTGTTTTTTTTTCGCGATCTTAGGATTAGTTCGAATGTGCGTTCAATGAAAACTTTTAACCTATGTATTTGAATCTATTTTTACTTGTTTTTTTTCTGATATTTCTGTTTTTGTTCGATTCTGGTAAAAGTAGGATAAGGAGAAGGATATTCGTGCATTTGATTTTTTTTCAGAGGGCTCTGTGCAATTTTCTATCGAGTGTCTTTCTGATTGAAGATGAAAAAATTATCTTCATTCTTCCACTGATACATTCTATATTTAAATAAGGATCATAATTTACTAAGCACTTATTTTGTTTTTTTTACTCAACTTTACACAAATACCTGGAAAATTTTTTTGTTTTTGTCATCCGCCTACACAATCTAGTTTAGTCTTTGTTTCAAGTCTTTTTAGAGAAAGGAAATAGTGTGTGCTAACAAGCCTCGATTTATTTATTAAATTCATTATTTAAGTCTTTATTTTTGTAGCTTTTATGGTATTAAAGCTACTCGCTATATAGTTCTTCAGGGGGACAGTTTTTTAATGTAGATCAGGATATCCTTATTGCTAGCATTTCCCCAAAATGTGTGACAAATACTCGGAGGATATGTAAAAGATACGCGCTTTGTTTTCCATCACTTTTGTCATGTACTAAAAAAAACTATTGTGTAAGGCTTCTTTTTCTTACGAGCCTTTTTAATTTTTTATTTCTCTTTCTAAAGTACTCGTAATAATGGACCGCCACCCTCCTATCGATTATTTAATCGAAAAAAAAAGTCAAAGAGGTTTTCAAACAAAAAAAAGTATTTTTCTGCTCTTTTATATTTTTTTCACGTATTTGAAACTTCAAATTTTCTGATCCGTACATATATTCAATGGGCTATATTATCAAATTCTTCTTCTTCTTCTTCCTCATTTTGTCGAGGTTGTTCAGTTCTTTACTAATAATGGTGAATGAGTATTGTACTAAAATAGTAGACACAGAGTAACTTATTAAGAAAATACTAAATACCAGCCATAGACCATAGAATTTTTTCAATTCTCGACATACAAGTTACTTATTAGATTGAATCCGCTTCCACTCGACGATAGATCGATTTTGTACGGATCCAAACCTGTCATTACTTCTAACATCGTCCCCACCCACACTCCCCCCCCCCCTCCCCACCCCCATCCACCCCCCACCCCCAGCCCCATCCCCTCCGTGCTAAAATGTGTGAACCCCCGTACTTCCTATCTCCCCACCCCTTCACCTACACCACCAATAATACGCACTCAATCTGCGCGCATCTCACACACAAATACTGCTATCCGGCGCATGTTGGATCGAAACATAATAAAGTTGACTAATCTCGCCTAACATTGAACTTGGTTAAAATGGAAATGATGTAAATAATTGAAAAAACTGAGATTAATTCGGAATGCAAATTGACCATGCTGAGATTACGCATTGAATTTCTGGTGTAGTAGATCCATATCTCAAGAAGTGTTTGTTGATTTGTAGCAGAAGAAAATGATACAATAGATACGGTAGAGCTTAGGACAGATATGTTGAGGTCTACCCAGTGTGTAGACGCGCAGAGGCGCATATTGTATCGATGATGATCATTAGGCGCTGTCCGTAATAATAGTAGACTAGGAAAAGCTTGTTGTCCTGGGATACCGCTTACTTTCTCGGTTCCTTCCTCACATCCCGTCTCTCCCTGTGTCGACGCCGGAGCAATCGCGTATCCTGATGACTAGGAGGCGAATCCATGTATGGAGAATGTGGTAGCACCGCCCAATCCTCCACCACTTCCCATCAGTCGTCCCCCGTCACCCCCAACAGTACCCCCCCCCCCCACCGAATATCTCTCCGCCGCCCATCTGCTTCTTCATGCCTTACTCCCCGCGACTCACTCTCCGACTTAACTAGTTAGACCCCCCACCACTCGATTCATCATCCATAATCACTCCCTCCACAATCACCCTCCACCTCCCTTTTACTTCCGCTCCACCTGCGACTACCACTGCTATGCGCAGCATCTCCCACGCTCATACCGCAGCCCTCCTGCATTTGGCGACTGAAACTTTTTGCATATATAGAAAAGAAATAGAAAGAGATAGACTAGAAATGACCTCGCCGCTGTTATGGTTAATGCAACACCTAACACAGCGATTACGTTTACACGGTCCGTCGGATATTCCCCGCCCCGGCGTTAGCTGCGATGGCACTTATCTAGGCCCATACCCTCCTCCGTACCCGCTAGCCACAAGCTCACGCCACGCCGTTCCTATGAAAGGAGGCATGGAAGGGGAGCCACTAACGAAGAAGTTCCGGGAGTACGAAGGAAGACTTCGAGCTCATATTGGTCATGGCGTTGAGAACGGGAATGGCAACTCTTGAGATAGAATCTCCGTTGTTCCTCAGTAGTCAGTGGTCGCTTAGAGCGGTCGGCTGTTAACCGATTGGTTCGTCGGTTCAATCCTACTTGGGGAGATTTGAAAATCACCGTCAGCACCCGGTGTAGGTCGGGATATCCTTTGTTGGGGCTATTTACAACTATCCATATTAAGAATTCTCAGATGTTACTAGTACTAGCAGTTGCATCAAAGTATGCCAGTCATAGAATCTCCCGAGAAGGCCACAATTGCCGCGAGCTAAATATTAATGAGCGAGGAACGCTCTTTTGCTTATGCTACTAATACTTGTTTATCACTTGCTCTGATATTCTGCCCCATCCTGGCTGAGGAAGAGTTATGGGCCGCGTGTAAAAAAAAAAAATACGCTGTGGGGGGCGTGCGTACTATGTGTATTGCTTCATGATTACGAGAAATAATAAAATTTACGAGGAATAATAAATAAAAAGGCCATTTCCATTTGACAATAAAGCCCCACACCAAGGTTCTCATAGCTTTTGGTACGCTATCCCGGCCCGATCTTGATTTTCCTACCCCCAGAGGGAAACGGCCCTTCCCTTATTGCGGCCTTTTGGGCCGGTGGTGGGCGAGGAGAAGTACGGTATTGGGGCGATATTGATTCGAACCCCCGACAACGTGGTTCGTATGCCACGTGCTTAATTCCTCTGAGCTACAGCCCACTCCGTCTCACTGGATCTGTTCCCGGGAGTACCTCAAAAAGCGGAAACCTTAGCTCTCCCCAGCCCATTTCGGGTTAAGAAGATGGTCAAAGGCGCCTTTTCATCTATAAGTACGGCGCGTTCCGAGGTGTGAAGTCTGGGATGACGAAGGGATGTCATAATTGGGGGTTTCGGTTTTGAATAAGACGACTTTTTTTTGCATTTTTTTGTTTTCATATTGAAAAAGTATGGAGAACGGGTGGTGTGAAGTTTGTTTTATCCTGGCGTCGAGCTATTTTTCCGAAGGGACCTCCCTACAGTATCGTCACCGCAGATAGAGTTTAACCCTACCAGTTCGGGTTGGATTGGTGTGGTTCTCTAATCGCCTAGGACTCAGAAATATTCGAGAACCATGAACGAAGAAAAGGCCATGAGAGAAAAGAGTGATTGCGAGGCCCCACTCTTGACTGGGGGGGACACCAAAGGACTCTGCAACTTCCATTACCTTGGATAGATTAGAGAGGGAGGGCCAGAGCCGCTTTTGGTTTTTCTTGTTGTCAAAGAGTTGTATTGAAACAATGTTTTTTATGTTGTTAAAGAGTTGAACACAATGAAAATAGATGGCGAGTGCCGATCGAATTGATCGGGTCATGTAGGAACAAGGTTTCAAGTCTACCGGTTCTGTTGGGATGCCTCAGCTGAATACATCACTGCTCTTCCACTTGACACCTTATTCGTAATGATAAACGCTGTCTCGCCGGGACATTCTCTTGAATTCTATCAAAACATCTGTCGCTCCATCCTCCGCACGTGGATGAGACCGTCGCTGTCTCGGCCTGTCGCTACCGGACGGCTTGGGAACGTCGGAAATAGTGAGAGCAACTCATTTGGGCGTGGGCTTACTACTTAGATGCTTGCAGCAGTTATATCCGCTCCGCACTTGGCCCTATCCCGCGTTTACCGTGGGCACGATAACTGGTACCCAGTGGTGCCGTCCTTCCCGGGTTTTCCTTCGTATAGGGAAAGGTCCTCTCATGCTCTAACGCCCACACCGTTAAGGACCGAACTGTACTCACGAGTTCTTGAACCCAGCTCAGTACGCTTTTGGATGCGAACAGCCCAACCCTTGAACATTACTAAAGCCCCAGGTGCGAGAGCGAACAATCCGAGGTGTCGGGAACCTCTCCCGTCATGTCGCTGTGAGCTCGTTGGGGAAGATCAGCCTGTTATCCCCCTAGAGTAAACTTTTATCCGTTGAGCGACGCCCTTCATTTTTTTTTTTTTCGCACCTCAGTGATCAATAAAGCCGTACTTTCGTCCTGCTCCGGACGGGTGGGTCTTTGCAGTCAAGCTCCACTTCTGCCTTTGCACTCGAGGGCAATTCTCCGTCCGGCCGAGGAACGAACTTTGCACCGCCTCTCGGTACCTTTTGGGTGCATACCCCCATAGAAATTGTCTACGTGAGACTGTCCCTTGGCCCGTACGTCCTGACCACAAGGTAGATATCTAGCCCTCTTCCAGAGTGGTATCTCAGCTAGATGGCTCGGACCCCCCCCGGCAGGTGGACTACATCTTGCCTTCCCACCTAAGGTGCGAGGAAAAAGGGCCCAATGCCAATCCCAGGGAACAGTGATGATCGCTTCATAGGTCTTTCTGTCCAGGTGTGCAGGTAGTCGACATTGCCACAGACATGTCTATTTCACCGAGTCTCTCCGAGACAGTGCCAGATCGTTACGCCTTTCGTGCGGGCGGAACTTACCGACTCAAGGATTTTTCTATCTTACCTTCGAGGACCGTTATATTGTTACGGCCGCCGTCACCGGGGCTTCGGCTCGCGGCGTCCCCTGTCATCGTTCCGTCACCAATTCCTTGACCTTCCGGCACTGGGCAGGGCGTTCGCCCTCCATACATGGTTGACGACTTTTGCTCGCGGAGACCTGTGTTTTTGGTAAACAGTCGCCGGGCCTGGGCCTTGGTCACTGCGACCACCGTTGTGAGGAGGACCCCTTTCCCGAAGGTTACGGGTAATTTTGCCGAAGTTCCTTAGAGAGAGTTGTCTCGCAGCCCTAGGTATTCTTACCTAACCCAACTGTGTCGGTTCCGGGTACAGGTACCCTTTGTTGAAGGCCCGTTCGAGTTTTCCTGGATATGAGTAAGGCATTGGTTGCTTCAGCGCCGTAGCGCCTGGTACTCGAACATTGGCTTTAGAGGCATTTTTCTCTACCCTTCTCTACTGAAAAAAAGGGTCACGCGTAGTCCTTGAACCGATAAACCATCTTTGGCTAACCTAGCCTCTCCGTCCTCGAGGACAACAAGGGGTTAGTACAGGAATATTACTGTTGTCCATCCGACTACGCCTTTTTCGGCCTGAATCTTCGGGCCCTGGACTCACCCTCCGTGGGACGAACCTTGCGGAGGAACCCTTACGCGACGCTTTCGGGGCGCGGGAATATGGGATTCTCACCAATGTTTGCGTTACTCTAGCCGACATTCCGCCGCTTCCGCTTCGTCACTACGCTGCGCGAGGGTGCTTCACTCTAAGGCGGAACGCTCCCTACCGATGTATTTTTACATCCCACTGCTTCGGCAGATCGCTTAGCCCCGTTCATCTGCGGCGCAAGAGGCTCGCTGTGTGCTATTACGCACTCTTTCCAGGGTGGCTGCTTCTAGGCCAATACCTTTCCTGGCTGTCCTTTGCACCCCTACCTCCTAATCAACTGAGCGGTCATTTAGGGGCCCTTAGTGTGTGATCCGGGGCTGATTCCCCCTCTCGCGATGAAGCTTATTCCCCCATCGTCTCACTGGCCCGACTAGACCCTGTATATTTTGAGGGTCATATCTTAGTATTCAGAGTTTGCCTCGATTTGGTACCGCTCTCGCGGCCAGAACCGGAAAAACAGTGCTTACCCTAGATGTCCAGTCAGCTTATTAATAAGTTCTGGCAAAAATTCCTTTATTAAAGTTTCTTATTATTGCTTATTCTTTAGCTTTTTCAAAAAGAAAAATAAAGAAAATGATTTGCAAAAAGGGACAGTTACAGGACTCGAACCTGTGACCTCCCCCACACAACACACACGTCTTATCATCCTGCCCTTGGGTCTTTTTCATTATAGCCTTGCATCATTTAATTCTTATACATATTTAGTTTTAGCTTATTTTGCTTATTTGATTTTTCATAGCTTATTGGTAAAAGCTTTTTCACTAGTTTTTCTTTGTAAACATCAAGATTAGTATCTAGTATTTTTATAAATTTTCTCAAAATTTTAGGATTAAGTTTAGTATTTTTAGTTTAATTTTTAGTATTATTTAGTTTTAAAAATAGTTTTAATTAGTTTAAAAATATAAAAAAATTATTTTCAGTCTTTTAATTAGTTTAAGTCATTTAGTTTAAGAAATTTGCATTTTGAGTTTTTAAACGAAAACTCCCAAATCCAAAAAAGACTAAAAAGAGCTCTAAAAACCCACACCCAACAAAAACTCACCAAACTATTAACTACCCCAAACTAGAACAAATCCTACTAAAATACCAATCCAACCCAACCCAACTCCCAAAACCAATGCCAACCAAACACACAAGCGCTATATCAAAACATATATCGTGACTTACTACCCTTATCTAACAACTCAAACTCCACCACCTTCCCTTTGCGTTATTAGATTTAAAATCCAAAATTCAAAATATTGAATATTCAAGCACGCGATCACGAACCGAAACAAGATTTTCAATAAACACGCTTCGTTGGGAAAACGACTCGGGAACGATTTGATCTTTATCCTTTCCTAAGGGTAGTTTTCTAATCAATACTTTCCGGAAATATATTTTATTAGTAATTAGCTTATTACTCTTTCACAAGAGTGGTTTGCCAAGTTGCTTTTACTATATATGTATATACTTGAAGACGAATCAACCATCTTTTCCAGGAGCTTTTAGTGCCCCAAGTTGCTTAACTGCTTTATAAATTTCAGAGTCAGATACTGGAGCTTCTAAAGAACAATTCATACAATCAGAAACGACTGCCAACAGATTCCAATACATCACATAAGTCACGGGCCCCTGATGAACTGTAAACAACTTTAAAGTGGTTAAGGACAAGTTGATTCAAGGAATTCAGATCATCTATCCATTCATCTTCGGATCATATAATGAATGGTAGTTAGGTGGAAAAACCTGCTATTTTGGTGGCCATATGTAAGCCAATTTACTCATGAATGTTGATGCTAAAACATCTCCTCTTTGAGCCATGTTTTTTTAGTTTTAGTTTAAGAGAGTCTTGACGGGCGCAATTCTCAGTAGTTGGCAGAAGATTTTGAATACTTCTTATTTCAGCTGACAGTTGATGATGAGGTGTTATTTTATACACTATTTCAGGGTCATTTAACCCCCTAAATCATGCAAATATGCCCAGATTATGTGCTTAATCGTTTGTTTTCAGGTTTTTAGCACTTGGATGGCATTTGAAGGAAATACACGTGACTTGTGCTTATTTGGAGAAGAAACGGACAAGACTACGGACTTACACCAAATCTCTTGAAGAATCGTGCTCACAGAGTGTGGAGACGGCGCCGCAAGTGACGTCGTCGTGATCTATCTAGTGACGGCGTCAGAGAATTGATGATGGTGTTAGGACGTAACCAACTTAAATCAGACCTAGAAGATTCTACTTTGTGACGGCGTCACGACTATAACTGGACGTCATCGCGACGATTTCTCTATATATACAAAACTGAATTTAGGGTTTCAAGTGTGTAACTTTGTATAACGTTTGGGGAGCCGAACCCTAAGTATTTTGTCACCTTTTAGGCCGTCTTTAGGGCTTAAAAACCATATTGTAACTGATCTTAATCAATGTTTTAATCAAGTAAGATTGTTTATCTTTAATTATTCAATATGTCTATGTGTTGTTTGATTGATCTATGTTCTTTCTTTCTTTATAACATGTTAGGCTAAACCCTCCCTTGTATTTACTTATGATTGCATGAAAGCTGGATTGTAAATCATTTTACTGTTGATTCTTGTGATGAATGTGCACGTTAGGCTTTAGAAAACTGACCATAAGATATTAAATTGGCATAGACGTCTAGGGAAACGCGAGAAGTGTAGAAAGGATACCATCTGGTAACACTCTTCATACTACCTTACCTCCCCTAATATGGTTGATCCCTCTTAAGATATTTCACATGCATTTAATATACTCTTAGGGGCCTTGTAATAGTCTTCATAGTACCTTACTTGTGCGTTGCCTTAACGCAATACAAAATAGACGGTGGGTATTCATTTATGACTTAGGAACTACTTACACAAATCATCACAAGTGTGACAAAGCAACAGATTTAGGAGAAGTAATTTGAAGAGTAGCGCATGATTAGGTAAATACATCTTTTTATCATAAAGTTATCACCAGTAGTTTAGATTATATTTAGTTTAATTAGCTAAAACAAACCAACCTCTCAAAACCATGATATTTACATGTTTTCTTATAAATATAAAACACAAAAAAAATCTTCTCTTAACCCCTTAGAATTCTGTTAGACCGTGTTCGAGCCTTCCCAACCTATTCCCCTAGAGATCGATAACAACCTCTGAGTCTTGCCTATACTACACTACAACGACTAGGTTCACTGCCTAGGGGATTGTAAAGCTTCCTGTGAAGTCTCTACGACCTCCGCATCATTTTGTTATGATCTTATGTAAAGTTTGCAAGATATTGATGTTTGATGAATGGGAAATAAAGCAAGTAAAAGTAAGAGTTAGAAAGATTTAACCAAGACATAAGTATTTATAGTGGTTTTACTACAAGGATACCTTCCTTGCCATACTCCACTCTCCGAGTCACCTACTCGAGAGTTTGTAAACATTAGTCACCAATCTTCTTTAACCGGCAGAGAAGCCTCACAACGTTGCTTACACCTTTTAACGGTACAAAGCTAAATACTGGATTTTTCACATGGTATAATCAACACTATACTTGATGATGAATATAACTACAACTATTAAATGATGTACAAGATTTAGCATTGTGAACTTGAAGATGCTATGGAGATGCAAAATAAGATTCTTAGAATTTGATCGTCTCAAAGAGGTGTTTGGCAATTTCTTCTTTGAAGAGAATTGTCTATAAAATGCTAAATAAAACTATGCAAGAATAGAGAGAATGATCAGTAGATTAGAGGATTTCAAGTTGGAAAGAGGTGAGTGAAACATGAGAAATGGCTTGATATTTATAGCCAAAAACCTTTACTGTAGGTTGGTTCCGCCGGTTTTATTGTAGAACAGAACCGGCCAGTATATTACAACAGAACTGGCGCACAGTAACAAAATCCGAATTTTAATTTGCAAAATCTTGAGAGATCATGTGTAATCTTGTAAGATTACCCTAAGATATACTACAAATGATGATGTTATCTATGATGTAAATAATGGTTTGCATAATTTACTTGTAATTTAAAGTAATGCTAAAAATAAAAAAGTAATGTTTATGTGTTAGTTTAAGTAGTTTACTCTTATACAGATTTTACTATATCAACAAAACATGAAAAGATTGTAAAATAAATGTTTTTATCGGTTTATTTGTATTAACACCACCTAATCAACATCATGTGGTTAAGGCTTGTAACAAACTCACTTTCCCTCCCATTTCTTTTTTCTTTATATAATTTGAAAATTGTAAAAGTCTTGCATTCCTCTCTTAATTCTCTCTAGTCTTAACCTTCCTAATCGTGTGATTCAAGATAAATCGTGACCTAACAAGTGGTATCATACGCCATTAGAGATTAAGAGTGATCTAATTTGTGATTCGTTGCGTGATCCAGATTGACGTGATGTTTATTCGGTGATTTTTGGTGGTTTCGAGTGGTTATTTGAGCTTATTGAGCATTTTTGACATCATATATCACGAGTACATTCATTTACGACAACAATTATGGATAAGACGTGATCGTTTTGGGTTATTTTGAGCAATTTTGGTATCCTTTCGTGTGTCATATACAAATTTAATAAGGTAGTTGATCGTTAAGAAAGATTGTTGGGTTTAAAGATCTAGGCTTAGTCTAGGATTAACAACATCAATGAACATAAAATATGTATAGCAGAATTAACATAAGAACAATGATATTGTAACAAAGTTTTACCAAACATTCATCACAGCCCTAATATTATTTGATCAGAATAATACGGTTACATCAATGAACTCTAACAGGGATCAATGAAAACCTTGATTACCTTGAGGCTACACCAACTCTATAGATGTCTACATCACTAACACTTTGTGTACATACACTTTTCTGGATGATAAACTAATGAACCTATATCTCTTTATATACTAGAGATATCTAAGTTTAAAAGGAAACATAATAAATACAATAAGGAAACTAAATCTTTTAATCTTTATCTTTATTCTTCTTGAGCATATCTTTTAGTATCTTCTGATATCTTTCATCTTTTGTAGAATATACTCCACCAACTTGAAGAATCTCTTATTGTCGATTTAGGTCATTTTCCTTTAAGTCCTTCTTGTTTCATTCTTGTTTTGTCTTATCAACTCAAATATAATTCCCAACAATCTTCTCCTAGTTGATAATGACAAAACAAAAAAAGTCGTGTACAAACTTCATCATAAAGCCAAAGCTTCCCCTGAAGTTGAGATGTAATCATCTCCTTAAATGAAACAAAATCTTCCCCTTAAGTAGATATCCTTTGTATCATGCCACTACATATAATAAGCTGCAAATCAATAAACTTGAAAATTAAAGTTTTTAGGGTTTCTTTAAAACCTTATAGATCCCAGATCGAGAGCCGCATGGCTCTGATACCAATTGTTGAAACCTATTACATGTTTTAGGTTTCAACAATTGGTATCAGAGCCATGTGGCTCTCGATATAGGATCTACAAGGTTTTAAAGAAACCCTAAAAACCCTAATTTTCAAGAAATCGTGTGGTGAATGTTTTATGGGGTTATGAAGATTCAGTGTTATAATGATGCTTATAATCGTCCTCTCTACATGTTTGGGTATGCAATGCGATTGGTAAGCTTTGTTACTATTTATTTGGGTTTCTTTTTGATCCGTTGTACTCTAACTGATCAAACCCTAGACAATTAAGGTTTATATATATATATATATATATATATATATATATTATTCGGATCTGATGTGCTGTATACACGGCTTGGTATGAATTCATTCAAACTCTTTTAGGGTTTTCTTGATAAGCCGTGATTGTATAAAGTTGGGGTTTGCACTAATGGTGTCTATGGTGGTCATGATTTGGAAGAGAAGGACGTTAATGTTAGTCTTGATCATTATCGTGCTTAAATCAGAAGACATGGAAACTTTCAAGGCAATGATCTAAGTCGGCTGGTATACAACTGGCAATAGGATAGTTACTACTGTTGGATTTGTATACAAAGTTAATGCTGTTAAAGAAGATTAATGTTGCTTGGATATTGTAAAACCTAAAAATCTCAATAAGTGTAAAATTACTAAAATACCCCTAACGCAATAAAATCCATAAAAGCATGCATA
>BQNB010041363.1:0-22728 GCA_026074375.1 Tanacetum coccineum
TTGAGTTTAATTCTTCTTTAGACTTAACCTCTTTTGACTTTATAAAATTTACATGCTTAGACTCACTAGTTGATCCTTTGGTAAAATCAAATCCTAGGCCGGATTTATCTCTGAAAGGTTTTTGAAGATTTAACATTTTCTTAAGCGATTGACTATTATTTTTAAATTGATTAAGCTTAGAAATTTATTCCTTAAGCTATTCATTTTCAAACCTAAGATCTTGACATAATTTACATTCTTCATTGATTTCCTTACCCTTTTCTAATCTAGACAATTTATTTTTTAGTTCTAGTACTTCATTTTCTAATTGATTTTTCATTTGTTTTAGTGATTTATTTTGAGCCATAACTTTTAGACTTATTTTGCATAGTCAATTATGTTCGCTATCTAAGTCTTTTTCATCTAACGATGATTGGTCATCACTAAAGTATTCGGTTTTGGAAAGTACCTCATTAGAAGCTTTAGCCATAAGACACTTTTCGTCCTTTGCCTTCTCCTCTTCATCTTCGTCACTAGCACTCCAAGATCCTCCAACAAACGTCTTTTGATTTTGATATTTTGATTGTTTCGGACATTCTCCGATGAAATGATTTGGATCTCCACACTTAAAATATTTTCTTTCGCCTTTGCCATTTTTGTCATCTTTATTTCTTTGGAATGATTTTCTTTCTTCGTGTGGTTGTCTTACGAATCATTCTCGTCTTTTGAAGAATTTCTTGAAGTCTCTTATGGCCATGGCATATTCTTCATCTTCACTATCGAAGGTTGAGTTATCATCATCACTAGATTCCTTTCTAGCTTTCAAGGCAATAGATCTACTTTGTTCTCTTTTGCTTTTGATGGTTTCAAAATCTTTCTTAATTACTTCTTCATAAACCTTCAAATTTCCAATGAGTTCGCCAAGTGATAGAGTTGTTAGATTCTTTGATTCTTCAATCGCCGTGACTTTTGCGCGCCATTTAAGATGTAATGCCCTAAGAAATTTCCCAACACAATTCTTGCTAGAAAAACTTTCATCAAGTGCTTTTAGACTAATAATAATAGTGTTAAATTTAGCAAATGCATTATTTATTGACTCCTCTTCCGGAATCATAAATTGTTCATATTGTTGAACAAGAAGATCTATTTTGTTAGCTTTGACTTAATTATTACCTTGATGAGTGATATTTCTTTTGCGGTTTGACACATACAAAATCTTTCGTATTCTTTACGTGGCAAAGCATTATAAATTACCATTTTAGCTTTATTATTTTTTGCAAGTTTCTTTTTAAGATCATCGTTTTGTTTATGAAAAGGTACAACTTCATCCTTTACTATCATTATAATGTTAGTTTCCTGTTAGATTGTGGTTTCGTTGGATATCCTTTGACTATCGTGTACCCCTGGGTTTTGGTAGTATTGCGGGTGGTTTAGATCATGTTAATCCTGTTATTATATTAACAATTGAACGTGGGATTAACAGGGTACTAAGGTAGGTTTGGAACCCTATCCTTAGTGTAGGAACTAACCAAGTTACCGCCTCTATCATTTAATATACTTAAAAAGCACAGGAACTCTTTCCGAGTGGGTTAAAAATTTGTATAAGTTATTAGACTAGTTCTTGGGATAATTGGGATTAATCACTATGACTTGGTTGCCCTACCTTCATGACTTTTGGGGGATTCGGGATCACAAGAAGTATAGGACAAACTAAATATATCTATTCAGGTCTGTCGACTTTAGAAACCACTAATGAAACCATGGTGTAACATTGCACAGGAAAACGTAGTTATAACGGTAGTAATGAAATGGCTAGGCTAGAACACCTTTGTCACTGATATATTCTATTACTTTTACTTTTCGCATATTTACTTTCCTTTTAATCTCAAAATCAATCTTAAAACTATTATCAAAACGTGCCACTTTCAAATTAAAACTAATAACACTTAGCTCTTGGGACGACCTCGGATTTACCATCTTTACGCTACTCACGATCGGGTTCTCTGCCCGTTAGTGCGTTTGTCAGGTGAATCGAGTTTTATAAATTTAAAACTTGAACAAAATATATTTTAAAATAAAATACGCATCAAGTTTTTGGCGCCGCTGCCGAGGAGCTAACATTTTAGTTTTAATTTCTTTTCCTTATGAGAACTAGAAGTAGTAACTCCAGGATGGCTACTCCGTTCGCCAATCCTGAAAGACAGTTTCGAGCCAAAAGAGACACTTCGCCTGCTCCAATTCACAACATCTATTCTTTTTTTGAATCTGAGTCATTCGAATCAAAATCTGAAGATGTTGGAGAAATAGACATCGAAACCCTCACACTAGAATAATATCATGCTCTTAATCTTAACAACACTCGCATAAAAATAAGCAATCCCGATTGTTATCCCACTATTTTAATCCATTACACAACTATAAATATACCAAGATGCTAGAAAATGAGAAGAAATCTTATAGAGAGAAAGTAGAGAGAGAAACAAGGAAAGAAAGTTAGATTAGAGAGAGAGTGGGAAGTTACAAGTTTGTGAAAAAGTAACCAACACCCTTCACCAAGTGTGGTGAAGGGATATTTATACCCAAGGCACTTGGGCTTTCTAAAATGGGCCGGGCTTGGCATAACTTGTTAGTTTCAGGATTATTTTGAATAGGAGGAAAGTCACAATCGGTAATAACATGCCAAAGATCTAGATCTTTTGACTTCACATAAGTTTCGAATCTATTTTTCCAATAAATAAATCCATCACTTTCAAATAGTGGTGGTCTTTGCATAAATTACCTTCTAAATATTTTTCCATTCCATAGATCGTTCGAGTTTAAAATACATTATTTTAAATGTCTTGTTTGAGTAGCTCTTGTTACCAATTATGCGGGAAAACTAGAAGGGGGTTGAATAGTTTACCTCTTTTTAATTTAATGTTTATGTTTGTTTATAAAAACTTAGATTCGAATTTATGTGAATTCATACGCTTGCACAATATAAACATCTACTTATCTAAACATTTATAGGATAGTAATGAAGCAAATAAAGGTTAAGGACATATGAGATAAGAGCAAGACAATTCAAAACCACAACACGAGGATTTGTAGGTGGTTCCGGCTAACGAAGCACCCTCTTGCCCTACTTTCTCCTTAGGAGACACCAAACGCTAGAGTTTTTTCACTTATGTCAACAAACTCCCTTTGGCTGAGAAAACCACCTGTACCACAACTTTCGCTTATATCAATTTACCGACTCTAAGTAGATGTTGTGTTCTTAATCTTAGCTAGAACACAATCTATCACGACTTCCAACAACTTCTTCACTACTTTCTAGACTTCACAACACAACTTTCCAACTACAACTTCTTCACACTTTCGTTCTTCTTCACACCACTACTTTACTACTTCATTCTACTTTCTCTCCTAACTATATAACTCGGTTGAATCAATAGATTTCTATACTTACCAAACAATCAAAAAGATGTATCTACTACATAACCTTTACAAAGATTTACAATGATTTAACAAATTGTGGGAGATGGATGCAACACAGATTGCATTACACAATTGAGTGTGTAATACTTCACTTGATGATGGAAGTATTCTTCTCTTGCACTTGAGAAATTAAGCTTGGATCACTTGGAAACAAAGCTTTATGATTAGATGATCAAATAATTTTGATGAGATGTGTGTACTGTTTTAGATCAGAAAGAATGAGTGCAAAAAGTGAGAAAATAGTGGGGAAAAGTCTAGTATTTATAGGACAAACTGGAGGAGCGTCAGTCTATGGGCGGTCCCCTTAAATAGGTGGGCGGTCCCCTTAAAATTAAGGGGGCCGCCCTAGACTGGGCGCTCCCTATTTTGTCCTTTTGTGTAGGGAGAATTTTCTGGAACTTTCTAGCCGTTTTAGGTAAGAAAATTTGAATTTCAAAATGTTTATTTTGAATAAAACATTTCTTTTAATTGTAAAAAATGTTTTGTAATGTTTATAAAAATGTTTACAACATTTTATAAAAGTGTGAGGTTGAATAAAAATTTCCTTTGATCATAAAATGCATTAAGCATTTATTTATTCATACCTTGAAGTGATATAATTTTCAAAATGAAAATTTACTACTAATTACTTATTTATGTTTAATTTTACATTGAATGTTTTTATATTTTGTGATTATCAAAACGTAAAGATGTGAAAAATATTAATAATGTTTTTAGGCATTATTTCTATCAACAAGAGATACCATAAGAGGCACTTATGTCATTGGTGCATACATCATTGATCCACATGTGCTCAGGTACGAGTAGTTCAAGTCCAAAGTCATGATAACGAGAAGCCTTCATCTTGGAAATTAACAAAGTCGGTCCGCGTCCCTTTCTGCCATATCGCAAATAATCCATGTCTTTATTGAAAAGGAATTGAGTTTGAATAGTAACATGACCTAGTGGACCACTGAGAGGCAGAGGTCTGTTAATATCAATCCTGACTTGATCACCTTCAAGATTAGTTCAGTCAATCTTATCTGTAAGCATCTTGTGACACTCCTCCATCTAGAACTGAAGATGTCTGTGTAGAAGGCTTTAATGACTTCATAAGCTTAACCTTCCAAATCTGCTTGAGTAAGCTCGGTCTTTCCTATCTTTTGGCAATACCAGTTCATAAACGTCCGCATATCCCTAGTCTTTTCAAGTAAAGAGTTCTTTGCTGGAGCTTGATACGTGGTAGCTAAAGCATTGGCCCAGTTGTTCACCGCATCAGGAATGTGGGATGTAGGAATGACCCGGGCAGGTTCTGGAGTGGCTGGTCTGTCTTCCGCTGGAATAGGTTTCAACCATTTTGGACTTGGCTTATTCTTTAGAAGATGTATGGAACCAGTGTCCTCTGAATCAGATATATTTGCAGTATCTGACATTGGTATGTCTTCGACTGGTCTTTTTGAATGAGGACCGGACTGTTGCTTGGAGGAGCTTGAAGGAGCTTCTTTGGTGTTAGTCGTTTTCCAGACAGATGACTGTGGAGCTGGGGGCTGTGATGAGCCTAAAGCGCCAGAGTCATGTTGTTTTTTTGCTAAGATCAGAATCTAGTGGAGAAGGAGGAGGATCTTGATCATCATGCCATCTCTTGAGAGACTTATCCCGTTTAGCATAGAATTTGTCCCTCTATGCCCGTTCCATAGATGCTTCAAGAGCTTCATAAAGTGCGATATGTTCTGGAAGTGATTGGTACGAGCCAGTTTCAAACATCCTTTGGTGTAGCATTTCTTTCATGTCAGCTTCGGGCAAGTCTCTGAAATGATCTCTAAGGGGAGCTTGTAGAGCTATTTGTACCACCTCTTTGACATTTTCACGGACAGCTTCATCGATCTTATGAGGCAGATCCCTTAGCTCCAAAGTGAAGACCCTATATCCAAGATTCTGAGTCGTGTTATCAAGAGTCTTGCTCTTTTTCTCAAAGGCAGCGAATTTCTGCTTAAGTGCTATGACACGCCCAACTAACACTGAATCTGTTGTGCTTTGTTGTTGTGGCGGAGGTGGAAGTGGATGGGTTGTTGTTGCAGTCGATGTTGTTGCTGTAAAGACTGGTGCTTGAGTGGTGGATGGTGCGGGTTTAGGGGGTAAGAGATCAATAATAGGTGTGGACATTGGTGGAACTAAGAAAGATGCTTGATAAATTAGAACAGTGACCATAAAGACCACTTCTGATTCCACATTGAGTTTCTCCGGTTCATCTTCAGTTGCTTTGTCATTTATGAACTGATCCCCAATAGTATAAGCATCATCCAGATTCTTCATTAAAGAGAGGGTCCCAAATGAACTTAGTGGTTCCTCTAAGACGACATGTTCATCAGCCAAAAACTTTAATCTTTCCTGAACCTTAGGGTACAAATCAGCCATAAACTCGTCGTGCGTAGGCTCAGGGTCTGGTCTAGCAAGAGCCACACCGCTTACTCCAGGGTCTGGTCTAGCCTAGTCTTCATCCATGAATACCTGCTCTGGTGGAGGTCAAGACTTGTGAGTTTCACCAGGGTCTGATCTAGCCGGGTCTTCATCAATCTCAGCTGTCTTGTCTTCTAGAATTAGCTCCTCCGTCACATCATCACCTTGTTCATCACCAAACTGCAGTATCTCAGTATCGCCTCCACTGTTTGTCCTATCTGTATCTGCACCTGTTTTAGCATTCGCAGGAGACAAGGTGTCACGAACTATATTTGCCGATGTGTCATCCTGTGGCTGTGCAGAGGGTCCAGTTGTTGCCTCTTCAGTAGATGGAGTCTGCCTTTGGAATATGAACTGGTCCGTAGTGATTTTCCTCTTTGGTGTGTTAAGAGATAACAGTGATTGGGCAACTTGTTCTTTAGTAACAATAGCCTTACCCTTGCCTTTAACTATAAGGAGTGGTCGGGTGGCCTCTGCAATAGGTTCTTGAATTGCCACACCTCCAACATGTGCATGACCCTGTGCCTGAAATGATTCCAGACTCATCTGAATAGCACGTTCCATATCATATTCTTCACCTTCACCTTCTTTATTGGGCTCAGGTTCAGGTTCAGGTTGAGCTGGTTCTTCATCAGGTTCATCAACCAGCTGGAAAGAGCTCTTCACGTTACGAACTTTTTCAACTTTACCCTTGCCGGCCTTTTGTAGGGGTGTAGCTTTGGCAGGCTTCAGCTTGGGTGGCTTAGCAGTAGAGGTCTTAGATGGGTTTTTCTTGGGAGGCTTAGGTTTTGATGCAAGTGTTGGTTTGCTTGACGTCTTTGTAGCAAACTTTGACTTGGGTTGCTTGGTACTTGCAGTCTTCTTCTTTCCTTCCTTTTCGGCTGCAACTTTCTGATCATGCTTTGCGACCATTTCCAAATAAGCATTGTAGTACAATGCATTCCTGATATTGTTCGAGATCAGCTCGCTGGAAATTGGCATTCCAAAGACTTCATCTTCTTCACCTTTAGGAACGAATTTGAGATTACCAAGTCTGAGATCTTCTTCAGCAAGATGAAACAGAGATGTTGATCTCTGGTGAATATTATGAATTCTTCCCAAGTGACAGATGATTAACTTTGTAAACCGACAATACGAAATAGCATAAGGCTTGTCTTTCCTGCCCTTCTTAGTAGGACTGCCCAGATTGGCCTTGTCAGTGAGAAATGTCTAAATAGCTTGTATAAATTCCTCCCACATTAGTTTAGCAAAATCAACATTTGAACTTGTGATTATACCCCAAAGTATCTAAAGAACTGGATATTTGGGCCTATCATGTCCAGAGGTCTTGCTTGTGAGACATTGGTTGATCATAGACAATATTGCTCTCCAAGGCTGATACAGGTTATTCACCGCCATTCTTGACACAAAGTGAATAACCTCGGGATACCCCAGCTCATTCACAAAGTCTGTAATTGCATCACCCGACGAAGGTGACACAAACTGGTGAGCTTGATCAATGGGTGTTATCTCTAAAGCATCCCTCAATAAATTAGCATCCAATACGAATCGGGTTTCATCCAGCTGAAAACTGTAAGCTCCTGTCTTTGCCTCATATGTAGGCATGTTCCAAAATTGTTGAATGTAGATAGCTGGAACCGAGGCAGAAGCAGTGAATGCTCTGAAGATGTTAGTGTTTTGTAGAATATCCATAGAGATTTGAAAGATTGGATTCTTTTGCTTCTTTTGTAGATCCAGAACATAGTTGCTCTTTCCAATGGGTACCCATGCAGCAAATGGAAGAATCTGATCATCAGATCTTGTGGGAGTAGGAGCGGGAACATTCTCAACAACCATTTTGTCTGCACAAGGATATCAATACAAACAGGCATACATGACATATATCTTGATGTTAGATGAGAACATTGACATGCTTTGATTGATTATGGTGAGATTAAGACGACGTTGGTCAAGGAAATCCGATGAACACATAAAGGTTAACAAGTCCCGGATGGGTGTTAACGAGGTAATTGTGCCTTTGGATTGGGCCTTGAGAGGGTATTGGGACTAATGGGCCAAAACTTTGAGATTCTGGCCCAAACCGCTACCCACTTGGCACCAAACCGCTGTGAGGAGAGTTAATCAAACCGCTGTGAAGAGGAATGATCAAACCGCTATGTAGGGAATGATCAAACCGCTATGTAGCGGAATGATCAAACCGCCACGACCAAACAGCTATGGATTTTATATTCATTTTAATCAAACCGCTATGACCAAACAGCTACGAATATTATATTCATTTTAATCAAACCGCTATGACCAAACAGCTACGAATATTATATTCATTTTAATCAAACCGCTACCAGTTGAGAAAAATTAGAAATAGCGGTTTGGATTATTTTAATACTAAAAATAATCTTCATTAAACCGCTACCTCGTAGCGGTTTGCCTACACAACTTAAGAATGTTATAATTACTTCAAATCGCTATCAGGCAAAACCTATCAAACCGCTATCTAGCAAAACAGACCAAACTGCTATTTAGAGTAACATGTCAAACCGCTATCAAGCACAACACATCAAACTGCTATCAAGAATATAATACCAACAAACAAACAGCTATGTATCAAACTGCTATCATGAACTCGTAACCAAACACATTCTAATACTATTTTCAAGGCAACGGGACATGCATCTGAGGATTCCAACACATTCCTAAGAGATTTCGTGAACACATATACACTTATCAACAACTAACAACAACAGTTGACTATTAAAATTCAACAAATACTCGAAAATCATCATATTGGACCATTAAGAGATTTTGGATCAAACTAGGATATAAAACTAACATCATCTACTCCTAATCAGCATATCTTAGTACTAAACACACCATTCCAAACACTCAATTGCATTTCGATTGAAAAACGAATGTAAACTAGATCATGGCATCCAAACTTGATAGATTTATGCTCATCTAGTAATGATAGAAAAACCATGATCAAGCAATGATATACTAAACTTAAGCCCTAACCGCATATATCCCACCTACCAATTCACAGTTTTAAACAACTCTCAGAATTTAGATCGAAACCTAGGTCAAATCTAGAGATTGAAGCCATTTAAATGTGTTTTGAGTTGATTTCTTTTAGCAACGCGATCTATAACAGATATAGAATACGATTTAATGTTTACCTTAGCGAATAAAACACAGGAAATCGAGGAAAGAGTGGTGGCGATTCGTTGTGGCGGTTTGCGAGAGTCAGTGTGTGTTTTTATGTTTGACCGAGAAATGAAGGCTTGACCAAATTGTCAAACCGCCACCTATTTATACTAGAGGTTTAGGAATTGGCAGTTTTGGTCCCTTAGGTTTCTAACACTCTTAACTTTCGGATTAAGGTTTTCTAGGGTAAATAGGTTTAAAGATTGGCATATTCAGTCCTTATAGTTTAATAGCACTAGGAAACAATTAGCATATTGCACATAAGTCCCTAAACTCTTTTAACTAATGACAATTTTGGCCCTTTGAGTTAAAAATATCTAACTCCCCCTCAAATTATAACCCCGTATTACTACAAAACCTTTTCCATTAATTGTATGATGTGTTTTAGAAACCCATTTGATGCAATAAACTTAAAATCACTCTCCTCCTTAAACAATCACCCGTTTTCTATTGAAAGAGTTATAGCCGTTGTTTGAGTTGAAAAGTTTATTTTGAAAAACCTAAATTGATTAATTTTCGACAACACTTTTCCACCGTGATGAACACAATAATTTTTGAAGATTCAATTAAGAAAAAAAAAATTGGTTATAAAAAAAGGAAGACTTCTCTTCCGAAAGAAGAAAAACGCACTGAAACGTACATTGATCCTTGGATGCATGGATATTAAGTAATCCGTGCCCGGGAAAAATTAATTATCTGTTGTTAGAAACATCTGTCTTTTTGGCGACATGCTTTCCTCAAATTGAAAAGCGGGTTGTAGTCGGAAATACTGCAACATTAAGAACATGTTTTAAAACAGTTGAACTTCAACTCGAACCGTCATTTTAAAAAAAAAAAAAAAAAAAAAAAAAAAAAAAAAAAAAAAAATGACTCGTGTCATTATGAATGACTCATTTCTAGGTCCGTTAATTATTATAATTTACAGAAGACATGTCTTGAAAAATATTTTTGGTATTTTCTATTTTTCTAATTTTTATGGTTTTTGTAGGTTTTATATATTTGTATTTTGTTTTTGTGTTTAATTATATACAAATACATAGGATATATGAAGACCATCCTTTAATCCTCTTCTCTCTCCTGAAGACGTTTAAGGGTTTTCGGAGTGATACTCTTCATACCAAGTCGAGGGAGTAGAAATTCAAACCGCTCTCTAGGTAATGCCTTGGAGAATATGTCCGCAAGTTGATAATCCGTCGTCACGAAGTACAATTCAACCACACCTTTCTCAACCTGCTCGCGAATGAAATGGTGACGTATTCAATGTGATTGGACAGTGAGTGTTGGACATTGTTGCAGCAGAGAGCAATGGCACTGCGGTTATCAGAATACAGGGGAATCTTATTGAAGGCAAAACCGTAGTCTGTAAGCTGTGACCTCATCCAAAGTATCTGAGCACAGCATCCAGACATGACAATGTATTCAGCCTTTGTGGTTGAGATTGCAATGCTCTTCTGTTTCTTTGATGACCAGCTGACTAATTTAGTTCCAAGGAACTGAGCACTTCCTGACGTACTTCTTCGTGTATCTTGACAACCTGCATGGTCCGCATTTGCATAGGCCGTTAGTGCCATAGCGGGTTTGTCGGGATTACCAATGGCCCTAATTAATGGTTTCTCTAGTACCGAAAGGACCCGGTTGATGTGCTTCAAGTGCTTTTTGGTGTGGCGATGCCATGTATACATAGCATCACTATGCATTCAGCGATCAGACATGTCGGGTGCTGCTAGCCGGGAGGTTACATTAGGGAGCCGACCATACTACGAAATCAAGTCTGGTCAACTGGAATCCCTAAGGGGCCCTCATCCAGTTTAAGTCGATCCACCATTGGTGTATCTACAGGGTCACACAAATCCATCCTAAATTTCTTTAAAATTTCTAGAGCAAATTTTGATTGATTAGTAAAAATGCCTTCGGGACTTTGAGAAACATGTAATCCTAGGAAAAAAGACATTTGTCCCATCATTGACATTTGGAATTTTGAACTCATCTCATTGGAAAATATGTCACACGCTTTAGGGTCGGTCGAGGCAAATATGATGTCATCTACATATATTTGAACAAGAAGAATATGTTTTCCTGTTTTTCGAGTGAATAATGTCGGATCAACTGCACCCTTGGAGAACTTGTTGTCAAGAAGAAACCTTAACAACGTATCATACCACGCCCGAAGAGCCTGCTTTAAACCATACAAAGCCTTCTTCAGATGATAAACATGTGTCGAATGATCTGGATCAACAAATCCCTCTGGTTGACTAACGTAGACTTCTTCTTTCAACTCGCCATTTGGGAATTTTGTCTTGACATCCATCTGGTAGATGGTCATGTTCTTACTGGCGGCATTGACGATGAAGATTCTTATAGCCTCAATGTGTGCAACCAGAGAAAATGATTCCTCGAAAAGCAATAACTTCTCGTGTTCATTATCCTTTGGCCACAACCTAGCTTTATTTTTCAGAACTTCACCGTAACTCATAAGTCTAACTTTGTAAATCTTTGAGAGCTATATATGATGCAGTTGGTCTCTGGTAACTATTCCATATAAGTCGATCAAAATTCATGAAATAAACTCGTCTTGCTGGCTTGAACAACCAAACAATCCCCAGTCACGGCAAATTTGAAGCTCTTCGGTTTGACTTTTGACAGTACAGAGTTGTATAGGCACCACAATGCATCAGTTGCAAGTTGTTTTCTGGTGGATACCGGTCAGAGGGATTGCAATTGGGCATTATTAGCGGGTGATCCTTGCCTTATTTTCTGAGATGATGATGTGGTTTGAGTGATTAAGAGTAGATTCTGTGATCTAACATCAGTGCTGCTGCTTAAAAACTCGGTTTCGGAGTAAAAGGTTGTACGAAGGGAAACGTGTCAACATGAGCAAAAGGATTGGCTTCAATGATAGTAGATCTAGCTGCAACACCTTGATGTGAACTTAGAGATTGTAATTCCAAAAGATGACGGTAAATGACTTAGAGAAGGTGCATCTTGATCAATGGTAGTAGAAGAAGGTGTACCGGCTGAATTGACTGGAACTAGAACTGTTAGAGCAGGAAAAACCAGTCTTTTAACACGTAGAGGTTCTAGGTATTCATCGAACATCGGTTGGAATAAGATCTCCAGCTCTTTATTTGTTAGGGGTACATAAGGTGTTGCAGGGACCGAATTGGGTACGAGCCCTGAACTTATCTGTCCAGGCATCAGAAACGTAGGTGTGGGTCATGTACTGAGTTGTACATGAGCCATTAGCTCAGATAGCTCATCGAATTAAACATGAATAGTTTCCATGATTTTTTAGGTTCTTTTGTTGTAGATTTATACCCTTCCTGGCTTGGTGGCATAACGAACGAAAAATCCAATCTACGTAGTTGGATGTAATTTTCCAAGATCTGCTGTGTTTGTAGGATACAAAGAGCACAAAGACTCTGAAAAGGTAAGATCAGCTTACTTATTATGCACCAGTTGTATTAGTTTTGTTATGACGCGTGTGAATGGGATGATTTTGGGTGTAACAAGCAGTGCAACAGCTTCGGCCTATTGAACTTCAGAGCCTTAGAAAATATCAGATGTCGAGCACATCACAAGAGTATTGATTTGTATTTGACATCGTGTTTGTTGTAGTAGTTCTCGGACCTGTTTTTGGTGGAAATGTGACACTTTCTACTATTCAGTCAAAAGTGATTAAAATTATGTGGCTATTCTGATACAGATGTATTGACGTTTGTTGAGAAGATTTATTTTGATTCGCCTTAACCCCCCCCCCCCCCCACCCCCCCCCCCCCCCCGCCGCCCCACCCACCCTCCCCCCCCCCCCACCCCACCCCCCACACACCCCCCCCACTCCATCCCCACCCCTCACCCCCCAACCCCGCATTGACTTCTGGGTTTCTCTTTTGATGCAAAATCTTAACCAAGGTACCTCGTATAGTCATCAACGATGCTAAGATGTATTTCTTCCCATAAATGTTTGCAACTCGCCATTGTCTACTAAATCTATTATGAAGGGTATTAAGAACTTCCAAGTTGGTGTTTTCAGTTTTGGGTGTGTGGGTATGCTTTTTGCTCTTTCCTAGTTGACATGCGGAGGCAAAAGTGATCTTTTTTCCAAACTTCAATCGAAGGTAAGCCTCTTTCTAATTCCTGTCCTTGCAAGGTGATTGATGCTACGAAGTTTAGTGTTTAAAAGACGATGCCATTACCTATTGCATTTATTTTGGGCTTTGGCATAAAAGTAGATTGGGAAGGACTTCCATCATGTCTTCAATCGAGATAGTGTATAAATTAGAACCACAAGAACCTTTAATTAATTCAACACCATCAGTATCTCGAACATAACATGAATGCTTCCTGAATGTAACTTCAAGATTAGAATCACAAAATTGTCAAACAAAAAATAGATTGTGTCCTAGTCCTTCCACATAGTATACCCTGGAGATCACACTGTCACCAATCACGTTAATCTCATACCCTTGATGCACCAAAGTGGGTCATTTCCGAATTTAATGTTCCGATGAACTTTTTACAAAATTCCTGAGCCATGAGCGATCCCCCGTCATATGTTTTGAGCAGCATGAGTCCAAATACCAAAATACGATCTGTATGACCTGCATTTGAAAACAGACGAAGATGGAGAGTTTGGAAAGTTAAATCCCTAATTTTTGTTGGGGTCCTGTTGGTTAGTATAAGCAACATCAGTTGGTATAGACGTATCAATTGCCTGATTCACAGTTGGAGTGAGAATGCTAGTGGGAACTGCCTTGTACTGTTTGTTTCTACGTGGAACTGGTTAATGGTTTCTGAGTGTCTGTTACTTAATTTCTTTGTATTATTGTTTTATATAGTACTAACGTTTTTCAGTGTGCTTGTACATGCAGACATTGGTGTTAGTGAGCCTAGTTTAAAGGGCATTGTTCTCCTAGTGAATTTTCTTCCCGTGGGCTTCCATTGATAACTAACATTGGTAAGCATTTTTCCTGTTACTTTACACACTTGCTTAACTTGCTTAGGTTTTTAAAGTTTCTTAACTTTGCGAACAACATTTTTAACAGAGGGGGATACATTCACAGAGTGCAAATAATACACACATATCATGATTTGCAGAAATTAAGCATTTGTTACATGTCTTGGAAACAGAATGAGAATTTGAATTAATTACATTACGCTTAGAGCTAATACTAGAATCAACACGATTCGTGGTTTTCATATTAGACTTATTGGTCCTAGAGTGCTTTTCTACTTTCTTCTTGTTGACACTTTTAGCTGGCGAGATCCTATTTTTCTTGGTATTGCTCCTAGGCTTTGATCCGCTAGCGTCAGTGCAACTGTTTACTCTTGTAGAAGGAATCACATAGACATTATTCTTCTAAATGTTCAGTTGCTCTACATGTTTGTGTGTGTTATTATTTAACGTTTCACATTGGTCCTCAAAAGTAACTTGCTTTTTCCTAGTTAAAAAGGTAGAAGCATGCTTTTTATCTTGTTTGACTGAAGTCTTTCGGACAGTGTCAATACATATTCTATAGGTTCCTAGAGTGTTTAGTGTAAGGCCAGCGATTGCAAGTGATCTATTAATGGTCATTTCAACCTTAGCTTCATATACTATCTCGCGTAGATGTTTCACACTTTCCTTAAGATGCTTGAGATATATCTAGATTGAACTTCCCTATTGTTCTATTGCGAGGGGGAGTTGTTCAACTCTATTAGCATACTATAGGTGCTAAGATCTTGGTTTTAAGAATCCATAGTGAGCCATTCTGATTTTCATATATTTGGCTTCTGATTCTCATTTTCTGTTAACTAGGCTAGTTGTTTGTTCGATATGTTTAGCACGTGTGATCTTAATAGAATCATATAGGTCCTTGTAATGCTGCTTAATTTTTGCATTCTCAGCCCTAAAAAGCTTATTTTTTCTTGGAGAACGGTGACTTTTTCAGTTAATTGAGTGATCTGAAAATCTAAGGCCCTGAAATCAAGAGTATGGTCTGCTTCACTACGGGTTTCCTTTAATTGAGAGATTTGCATTGTTAATTTTTTGATGGCGTTGTCCTTTCCTTGAATGGAAGCTTTCATTTTTTCGATTACAAAGACTAAGTCAAAATCAGGAGCATCCCGTGCGGGTAGAGATGTGTTGTTTCCAAAACTTTCTTTAAGGTGTTGATACTTTAATTGTAAATTCAAGTAATTGACCTCAAGGTTGGAAAAACGTTTTACTAGTTCATTATGATCATCCTTTTGAATCTTATCATTTAATTTAGAAAGGCTTGCTGTAAGTTCTTTAGAATGGGCATCTTGCCATTTAGTTGATCTAGATACAGTAAGCTCAGAATTGGTTGCAATATAAAACACTTCTTTGGACAAACAATCAGCAATTAAGTTATCATTTAAAATGAGAATATTTTTCCGCTCAATCTCATCATACTTTATATTCACAACATTTTGGTCAACCTCAGCTTCCAACTCTTCAAAAATTTCTTTCATTTCTTTGATTTCTTTAGTTAGAGCTTTTGAATACCCTCAAAATGTTCTTGAAGTATTTTGAAAAATGGAATGACTTCGGTGAGATAGCATTCCTTGGTTTGTTCAAACCCCCTTTCCCCTTTAGTGAGCCCCGTTGGTGTAATTCTCTTTTTACAGGTTTTTTCAAATTCCGAAAAAGGTTTTATAAGTGCAAAAATGTTAATTTTCACTTGATTTTTTGTTGGAAGCACCCTGGGGACAAGCATTGCAGGTGTATTGGGAGGGTACAACGTTAACGCTTTGATTGGTCTTGAAGCTTGGGTCTGGTCTTTGAGGCTTTGCTTTTCATCTTGAGGGCATCCTTGGACCAAAATATCTGACCGGGGGTCAGTTGTGTCTGTGGTGTAAAGGTCGCCAGATAGTTCTCTTTCGAGTAATCTGGGGGTCGAATATTAATGTTTTGTTCAGTCCACAGAGGGGTTTTCATTTTGTCATTCATTTTCTTCTAGTGATTTTGCTTTCTCTAGGGTATCCTCTGAGTTGTGTACTATGGCCGGGACATGATGGGTTTTGATAATTTCATGACCATTATATAGAGCAGGCTGAACTTGCTTTGCATGGGTGAGACATAAGGGGTTCTTGTAGCCAATAGCTACATTTTTTCTGATTTATTCATAATAAGGCTTTGAAGAGACTGGTCTTGTTTATATAATTTATCCTCGAGCTTTTCTTTTAAGGATTTCATGTCCAAAAATTCTTCAAGGTATTTGTTTTCTTTTTGTTTAAAACCCTTTTTTAAAGACGTAACTTATTCTACCATTGACTTGTTATAGTTGATGGTAGAGTTAAGTTGCATTTTTACAGAATGAAGTTCCTTTTTCAAATTTTCTTCCTTAATATTACGGTCAATGATAACTATTCTTAATTGTTCCTCAATTTTTTGTTCTCTTTCAATTAATTTAAACTTGGCTCGTCTCTCATACAGTTCAACTTGTTCCTTATATGTTGCAAGTTCAGCGTCAATGATGCATTAACTACTTTGTTATGCTTATATGCAGAGACACTTTGGGTTGTCTGTTCATGCATTTCATTAATTATCATCATATAAGCATCATTTAGCACAGAAGATACATTACTTTGCTGCAACAGGAACATGTGTTGTCCCTTTAATCTGATATACGGAATCATATTACTATAGTCTCGCATAATCAGCATGTGAGTCTTACAACGTAGTTTGAGTTTGTAATCTCATGCATATCGTGTACTCATGGTGTCGCCAATAGCATCTGATTGTTGTTGATCTGGTACCTCAGATAGAATGTCCGAATCATATGACGGACTGGCTTCATCATAAATAGGATATGTGGATGAGAGATTTGTCATGAACATTGTTGTGCAGTAGGAGCCTCATCAACATCAGAGTCAAATGCATCACAATCATCAGCTTGAAACACATTATCCACATTGAGTGCTAAATCTTGAACTGGTTGCTCATCCACATCTTCATTAACAACATTGTCTTGTCCACCTGCAATAAATAGAAGGCTTCTTCTTCTAATGCCCCCTGTTTCTGCCTAAGCTTGCATAGCCAATTTTGTCTTTAAAGTATTTTGAGTTCTGTGGTCGCTTAGGCTGAGTGTAGTTCCTTGCTATGTGGCCTATATCATTGCAGTTGTAACACTTAATCTGCCTTGCTTGACCTGGATTAGCATTCCCAACTCTGTTCTGAGCTCCCCCATAACCAGCTGCACCTGCACCCCTTGCATTGTCCCCCATGAACCCTGTTTGTGACCTCTGAACATTCTGAAACAACAACCCTTGCATCTTGAACTGTGGGTTTGTTCTTGTATAGATGGAAGTTTGAGTTTGATTGTTAGTTTGAGGAAGGTATGTTTGTATGATTGGCTGAGCTAGGCAGTATGTTAAGTTCTAATTACGTAGTCCGTTGAAGAGAGCGGGGGGGGGGGCGGTGGGGGCGTCCATGAATCAGTTGGGGTGTTGTCAGCAAAGTGTGATTGAACATGTGTGGATGGTGGTAGTGTAGTGATTGTGAGTAGTACTACTGATGTGAAACATTAGACATCAAGGCGAGAGGATCAACATTGTGTTGAGTGAATCGTTCCAACATCATTTTGTTCTCATTGGCATGTTCCTCGTGTTGCTTCAGATAAGCATACAATTGATCATAGTTGGAGTCCCTCAATCCTTTGTTCAGTTTTACTACTATTACGAATCTACCCCATTCAGGAAACATGTTATTAACAAACTTTGTATTCAACTGCATTCTGGGCATGGTCATCTTGATGTTTCGCATGTCATTGATGAGCTTGGTAAACCTGACATAGTAATCGTGAATGGTTTCTCCTTTGTTCTGATGGAAGTGTTCAAAGTCATCGTATAGTTGTGATTCATGATCTTCTTTTGTTAATTCAGAACCTTCCAGGAGCATCTTCACATTATCCCAAATGTCTTTTGCATCAGTGTAATGTTTGATAAGAGTGTAGATGTCTTTTGGTAACCCTTGAAGTAGGATATTCGTTGCCCGAATGTCAGCGTTATACCTATCCTTATCTTCAGGTGAAAGGTCAGAATAGACTCGAGCTCGTTCTGGACCTAGATGTAGGGCACCTTCATTCCCTTCAGCAAGTTTTTCCCGAAATGTGCCTATCTGAAAAGGTTCTTCATCAATCGACTTCAGGATGTTTACCCCATTCTCTTTACCCCGATAATAGAATCGAATACGTTGTTGCCATGATGCAAAGTCAGTCCTATCAAGCATGGGTCCCCACACCCAGGCTCGGGTATCAGGAAACGGCACAATTGGATATCTTCTGGAGAGATTAACAGCTTTATTGAATTGTGAAATGATTTAAGTTGATCGAACAATGATTAGTGATTGTATGTTAAAAGTGGTGATGTTTGTTTAAGTGTTTTGTTGTTCGAGTTTGTTACGTTTGTCAAGTTTGAAAAATAGTCCAAATGCCAAACAGTGTACCAAACCGCTGGATTAGTACTCAAACCGCTACTGTCAAACCGCTATTGTCAAACCGCTATGAAGAATTTATACCAAACCGCTACCACGAAGAAAAATGGCCAGAGGTTTGATTCCCAAAAGATCTTGAGAAAAAATCTTCAAAAATCTGTAACAACCGGCTACTATAATAGCTATACATGGTAAACGCTACGAAGGTAATTGCCAAAAAACGCTCACTAGAGATTATGGTAAACCTTATGAAGAAGAACACAAAACATACCAAGAAATGAAATGGCAGAGGTTTGTTCCCAAATTCTATGAGAAATTGTCTTCAAACAACTTGTAAACCGCTACGGGATCAAACGCAACAATTTACAATCTCTACTAGTAAACCGTACACTAGAAGACAAAAGCTTGCTGACAACACCTCTACTAATAAGACAAACCGTGTAAGAAACGACAAACCGCATAGCACAGTGTCGACTGACAAACGCCAGAGCAGTGTACTTCCGGGACAAACGCCAGAACAGTAAACAAACCGCTGCGCCTAACACAAGAGATATCAAACCGCTGCGATGAACTTTGAACTTTTACAGCTAAAAATCACCCTTTTGAACGTTTTGACTTGGATTTTTTTGCACAAATGAGTGCTAAAAGGCTATAGCAACTACAAAAACATGAATTTTAACACAAGAAGCGTGAAAATCAATGATACTCAAGAACAAGAGCTAAAGCCTCTAAAAACTCAACTTTTGATCTAAACCAAGCACTAAAACGCACACACAAACGATCTAATCATCCCATGAGCTATGATACCAATTGTAGAATATTGGAAATCATAACATAATGAGATAACTAAGGTTAGCCGAATCTTTAGAAAGAGAAAGAGGGAAAGAAAGCTTTCTAGTGAGAGAAAATGTAACTTGTATAATGAAATGACTAACCACCTCTTCCATGGCATGGAAGAGGCTTATATAGTATCTTACAAACCGGCCCATAGGCCTTGGCATGGGCTTACACGTTGGGTTTCATTACCCGACCCTATACTGAATGTCATACGATTAACTATTAACTACGAGCTATAATAAACGGTAAAATACACGGGGTGATCGATTATTTTTCTAACATCTAACAACAAGGCTTGAGCCACCCCTGACCGGATCTTTTGTATAATAAAGAAAAATGTTACGTATTTTGTAATCGATTTGGGAGTTAGGATCAAATTAGAAATATAATTAAAATGAAATGAATGAGAATTAACCATAACCATAAGTCTTAGATGCATGCACAAAAGTAGATGCATCTCCTTATTATGTCTCCTTCCTTATTTGAAATATGTGGCTAAAAGTTTTTCTCATTAAAATAATTTTTTTCACTAAATCCATTCTCATCGATTAGAAAAGTAAATTTTAAAAATGAAGTTAAACATCTCAATAAAAGTAATATTGTTTTGTTTTTTCTTTTAACATGTGCCATCATGACATTTATAATATAATACTCTCTTCGTCTCTATTGTATTCCGACAAAAAATATACATGTTAAGAAAAGTTCATTTATTACTGGTTTTTTTCTTACTTTTTAGTAGAATGATAGTTTTACCATAGCTAATTAATTAAAGTCTTCTTTAAAGTTTGTAATAATAATTTTAAACAAGAATAATATAGTAAACTTTATCAAATTTTCCCATCTATTTTTAGTAGTGGATAATTAAATTGAGACATTTCAAAAAAGAAACATGAACTATTAATTTAGAACGGAAGAAGTATATACATTTATGAAAAACTCCTTGTAAGAGTACTTTCACTATATATTTGGAACAAGGTTTTGAAACCCGCGCTTCGCCGCGGCGTGGTTTGTTTATTATGTTTTGGCTTATGATTACACTTACAAAGCATAACGATACAAAGTCTATATTGACTTTAAAAAGCCGAAACAGTGTATAATGTATAATACATAAGTCGCAAGAGCACACAAAATTTCATGAATAAGTGCTTATTCGTGCTTATTAAATTTAATACATAAGCAAAATTGTTACTCGCGTTTCATTGACTTCCTTAAAGTATCAAAGCTCTAATATATAATATGTTCTTGAGAAATGTTGCTGGCAAGTACACTAATAGATTACAAAAAGGATGGGATGAGAAGTTTGTGTTTTAACAAAATTGCAACAAATCAATGAATCATGTAGAAACTTTGCTCGTGCTTACCTTAAAGCCCAATATGCATTGATGTTTAGAACTACCATTTTAATATATTAAGACGCTAGAACATCAACAACAACCATAATTGTCGCAAATAGAAATTCACATAGCCATACAATATGATATGTTATTGATATCTTCATCATATAAAGTAACAAATTAATTAGATCATACCTCCTACTATTATTACAGTACCTGAAGAGCAAGTTGTTCCACATATTTCAAGTGTGAAAGTAGAAGTATAAAAAGGTATCATGTTTGTACAGAGTTTAAACGGAAAATGGATCTTACCGATTTAAAAATATGGGCTTTAATACCAACAACAATTAGCAACAAATATAGTATGTTGGTATATTTCATTCAGTTTATATTTCTTTCACCTATAAATATAGTAGTGGTATATTTTAACAATTAGCAAACAATGACATGCGGTTACTTACCTATTAGTATCTCATTCAGTTTCATTATACCACAAATATTCTCAAATTTTCAAAAACAATGACAAAATCCACTAAAGTATTGGCGAGCTTATGCAAGAAAGATGAAACAACATACCTGCAACTTGAAGCTTCGAAATTGCAATTTCCTAGGAATGAGAGGCCAAATCACATCGCGATTCTTCAACAAATCTATACCCTAAAAAACTTAAAAAGAGAAGATAAACCCACATAAAACAATGAAAATTTAATTTACTATAAAAGAAATGCAATATATGACGAAAGAAATCTTATTCACCTTGGCCTACATTGATCAATCCCATACTTTCACTCCTCTATTGTTCTAAATCACCGCTGAACCTAAAACCCACAAACCAAATCAAAATAAGAAAATACAAACTGTTTATAAAAAACTTAGGGTCCGTTTGGTACAAAGTATGTATTTACTGTGAGCATGGGTTTATAAAGTAAGTGGTTTAGGATGAATACTATTACATGAAAAGTAATGTTTGGTTAGTCATAGGTTTAAGAATTATTTTATGTAAATACTTGTTTTCTCATATGAAGACAAAAAAATTAAACCTTTTACTTTAGTTTCATGTGTATGTTAACAACAATTGAGAAGGCGGGAAAAAATTTTGACATTAAATGTGAAAAGTAATGTTAAATCATGGGATCATTAGTGGGTTTTCTAGAAGCCCACAAATGAAGGGTTGAGTCTCATTTTAAAAATGCATGGATGCAAAACAAACAAATTTTTTTACTTTCACTCCATTCCACTTAGCCTAAACATGTGTACTAAACGGACCCTTAACTTTCAATCAAGAAAACAACCATAAACCTTTTCATACCTGGAAAAATGCAATTAAAGAAAAACCCGTGAATAAAAATACAAACTTTATATACAAAAATTTCCTAGATTCCCAGGACGTCGCAACCATCGGATCCTTTGTCGGACTTTCAACAACCGTCGTCATGACCTGGCTTGTTCAAACGGCTTTAAACAGCGATAAATCCATTAAATGGATTATGTGAGTTTTTTGTTTTGGTAATTAGTGGTAAACATGCCAAAAAGGCCGAAAAAAACTTACCCATGTAAGAAGAATTGCTGGGCACCCAACAGAATATGCGACAGTGGGCAGCTCTACTGCATCATTCGCAAGTATGGCCAAAGTATACGACAGCTCTTGTTGATAATTCCGAGCAGCTCCAGTTCAGTCTTGTTTCTTTGAACTGATAGAACCTTTTTCTCATATGTTGTCAAAGATTAATTTCTTGAATTCTCGGTTATGAGTTTCTGTTCATTATTCACATATTCTACCTCTTTCTTCAAGCTTTCAAAACACACAGTAGATTGAGACATTTCCTGCACATCAGCAACGACGCACATTAAAGTCATTAAAAATTGGCCTCCTAGTGTGGCTATAGGTCAGTCACGCTAACTGGATAAACCACATCAACTCTAAGGTTTACAATTTAGGTTGGCTGGTCAGAACAACCTAGTCCGAACACCGCAAGTAATCAGACATATGTTTCAAAAGTACTTGTGCCATTTGGAACTAAAGCTAATAAG
>BQNB010041363.1:24016-46812 GCA_026074375.1 Tanacetum coccineum
ACTGGATTTGTTAAACCAAAAATGATGTCGTCAACATATACTTAAATAAGTAATATGTCTTCCCCGTGACGTCGTATGAACAAAGTCGGGTCAATAATACCTTTAGTGAAACCATGTTGAATTAGAAAAGAAGATAATTTATCATACCATGCCCGAGGTTCTTGCTTAAGACCGTATAGAGCTTTTTTCAACTTGTAGACGTGATCTGGGAATTCTGGATCAATAAACCCTTCAGGTTGGCTGACATAAACTTCTTCTTTTAAATGACCATTGAGAAAAGCCGTTTTAACATCCATTTGAAAGATAGTGATATTCTTATGAGCAGCATAAGCAATAAACATCCAAACAGCCTCAAGACGAGCAATAGGAGCAAATGACTCTTCAAAATCAATGCCTTCTTCCTGCGTGTATCCTTTTGCCACAAGACGAGTTTTGTTTCGAACCACAATATTTTCAGCATCACGCTTATTCTTCCAGAGCCATTTGAGAGCAATAATATCCTTTCCTTCTGGTCGTGGAACGAGTTCCCAAACTTGAAGTCTCTCAAATTGATTTAACTCATCTTGCATAGACTCAATCCAACTATGATCTACAATAGCTTCTTTGATATTCTTTGGTTCAATAGTGCTGACGGTTAATGCATACATGCATACCTTAGAATCTATGTGTAGCCGTTGGCGAGTCATGACAGGTTTGGATGGGTCACCAATAACTTGGTCTAGAGGTTGATTTTTTGTCCAAATATGAGTTGAGGGTTATACTTGGTGGAAATTCTGCACATTTGATGGTTCTAGAGCCATTACAGATGACTCAATTTCCTCATGACTTGGAGGATTATATAGAACAAACTGTGAATTGCCATCAAAATCAGCAGAATCTTCTTGATTGAATTCATCAGCCTCTGTTAAAGAGATTAGAGAGGTTTGTTCATCAGATGTAGTTACTATAGGAGGAGCCTCATGTTCGTCAATAATAATTGAAGATGTAGAAGGTGAGTCTTCATGAAATTGAGTCGGTTGTGCAGCGAAATTGATGGTTGTATCAGAAAACTTCTTCTTAAAATATTCTTCAAACATTGGACCGAGCAAATTATCCAAATCTTCTTTAGATGGAGTATTCATTGTTTCAGCTGATGAATTATGATTTATGAATCTTTGAAGCTCGGGTTCTAAACAATCGTGTTCAGAAGCCATAGTTGTTGTTTTAATCCTCTCCGGATCAATTCTTGTTAGCTTGTGAATCTTTGGGATAACAATTGGTATCAAGAGCTAACCGGGGGTGTATTGTATTCGTGTGTGTTGTGTTTGTGATTTCATTTTTTTTTTGAGCTCATTGGTTCGGCGTTGTTCCTTGGCTTATAAGCTTTGCGTAGTGCTTATTTTGTGCGTGGCTAAGAAAAACGCGAGGTCGAAAAGATTGTGCTATTAGTGACTCAATCGATCGAGGATTTCAGTTTGGACCGAACGAGGGACTTTTTCACTTGGATGAACAAGTTTCTTTACCTTTGGAAATCGAACGAGTGGTTTTTTTTTGTTTTGATCGAAACGAGTTTCATTTTTGTCTTGGAATTCGAAACGAGTTCCAGTTGGCATTCTTGCTGGATCGGAAAACATGGACCATCGAACAAGAGACCATCGAACTAGCGACCATCGAACGAGCGGTTTTTTGTTTGGATCGAACTAGCCAACGATTCGAAACTAGGTGATCGAACTAGTGAAGGTCCGAAACGACCGATTCGAAACTAAGCACGACTCGAACTAGCATTTCGATCGAAGGTGTTCGAACGAGAGGATCGAACGAGCGGTTCGAACGAGTGGTTCGAACGAGCTGATCGAACGAGCGGTTCGAACGAGAGGTTCGAACGAGCGGTTCGAACGAGAGGTTCGAACGAGTGGTTCGAACGAGCGGTTCGAACGAGCTGATCGAACGAAATTTTTTTTCTAGCAATCTTGCGTGACGAAAACGGTTTCAGTTTCAACGGCCATAACTTTTGATCCGTAAGTCCGTTTTAGGCCCGTGACCTCTCAAATCGAAGAGAAAAACGAGACGGATCACGCTATAACCAACCTTTAGCTGGTTAAGGATTTTTCGAAGGCCAAAAACATCGTTTTCTATGATTTATTGACATTTTTCAGTTTTTTTTTGGAATTTTCGTCGCTGACGGTTTTTTTTTTTACCGGAAATCCAAATCACTCACGGTTTTCTATTGATTTTGTAAAATCCCGTTAATTCATTTAATCGTGTTTAAATTCATAGATATTCGTAAAAATTTCCATGTGAATGTCAATTGATTTCAACAACACAACAAACACGATACATAACACTACAAAAGATCCGAATAAGATTCACTACAATGACAAACGGCTATGGAATTTGGATTTTAATGTCAAGTGATCACGAAGTTGATTTGGTATCCCTTATTTGAGCTTTGAAGTGGGTTTCACGAAGGCGTCTACTTATTTCATCATCGAGACTTCCTTCTACTTTCTACCCCTTTTCTTCAAACCCAATCTATCGTTTGACGACTTGCTTGAACGTATACAGTTATGGTTGAGACTTGGATTATCTAGTTATACCAGATGTAAGGAGTTACATTGTAGTGCTCACGGGTTATAGCTATCACTTAAAGGAGTTACATTGTAGTGCTCAGTGTCACAAGCAGATGACGTTGTGGACTAGTCTCAAGAGGGGTTGTGCTTATTTGGCTTTAGTTGAGTGTATTGGGTACTTAGAGGCTTTCTTCTGCACCTGTTCTTCAATCAAACAACAGTGCAGCTTAAGTAAACAAATTTGGGGAATTCTACGTCATTTTCAAAATTTGGGTATATCGGGTTGGTTTATTTCACCAAGTGGTCATCGCAATAGCGACAGGAATACGAGGTTGGTGGTTAGCCATATAGTTTAAAGGTTGAGATGTGATTCGGCACTCTCACGGGAGACATTTGAATCTACTGAACGTCAATGTACTTTCATAGTCTAAGCAGAATCTTTCAAAGTTCTTCAATTGCTCTTTCATAACTTTCACATGATTGTTGCTTATGACAAGAAACTTCTCGTGTATATTGGTAGTCCACGTCAATACGTGTTTTTTGTACTTTGATACTTTGATGCTATCAGGTTAACTTCCAGGGGGTAGAAGTAGTGTATACTACTTCACTTAGTATGGTTTGTGAAGTATTCTAGCAATGCGTGAGAAGATCTGTTGCTGATCTCTTGCTGATTCCCCAAACGGATGTTCACCAAGACCGAACGTCACGTAACATTATGGAAGCAGTATTTAGATGGTGTGGTTGAATGTTTCTTCTATCTAAATTCCGCTGTGACTTTAAATGTCAATGTTAGAAGATCGTTCAAGCTACATCAACGTTTCAGAATCATGCTCAAGATACGGATGTTGGTTTGGGGGGAAGCTGATTCAGAAACTTCGCCAAAAAGGAGTCTATGAAGAAAGCTTTTAAGACATGCTGCATGAATTGGGGGGAAGTTAATCCAACTCATGCATACTACAATGGTTCCAGAACAAGTCAAGACAAAGAAGATCCAAGCTGGAGTACAAGTATCAGACTAGAAAGACAAGACTCATCTTCAGATTGGAGCGCCTTGGATGTCACTTTATTTTGTTCGTATTTTGGAACTTGATAGGAACCATTGTAAGTAATTCCGTGTTTGCTCACATATTCGGGGGAAGATTGTTAGCCTTAAAATATTGTCGGCAATAAGGAAATTACATTAGTTTATAATAGACGGGAACGCAAAGGGGACTAGAATGTCAAGTATAGTAAGTAGAGCGTGTCCAGTGGCTTTATATATTCCCCTTCCATACTTCCTATGGAGGGGTGTAGGATTCATAATTTTGTAATAAGGTGTGTGTGTTTCTCTCTCTAGAACACACACATCTTCCCTTTTCTCTCACTAATAATATGGCTTTCTATTTGTTTAATCCTCCCCGACCTCCGGATCATTCTTGTTAGCTTGTGAATCTTTGGGATAACACATGTAGTGACAACAGAAGGAGCCTCATGTGCGTCAACAAAGATTGAAGATGTGGAAGATGAATCTTCATGAACTTGAGTCGGTTGTGCAGCGGAATTGATGGTTGTATCAGAAGATGTCTTCTCAAAATATTCTTCAAACATCGGACCGAACAAATTATCCAAATCTTCGTTAGATGGAGTATTCATTGATTCTGCTGATGAATTATGATTGTTGAATCGTTGAAACTCGGGTTCTAAACAGTCATGTTCAGAAGCCATAGTTGTGAGCTCGTCAAACTTGACATGAATGGTCTCCATTCTAGTTCTACCAAACGATGGAGTGTTTTACTTGAACATATTGATGAATTAACGTTAAAATCATTGTGTGCCACTAGATGGGAAAGTCATATAGATAGTGTTAAAGCTATAAAAACACAAGCTTCCCAAATAAAAAAAGCTTTATTAAAATTATCTAAAGTAAGTGATGATGGACTAGTGTGTAGAAATGCCGAATCATTGGTAAATGGTGAATTGTCAAGTTTTGAATTTGTTCTAAGTTTGGTTATCTGGTATGATATTTTATATAAAATTAATTTAGTTAGTAAGAAGTTGCAGTCTAAGGATATGCTTCTTGATGTCGCATTAAAAAACTTAAAAGGATTGGTTAGCTATTTTGAAATTTATAGGGAAAGTGGATTAGACAATGCTATTAGTGAAGCTAAACAAATTGCAGAAACTCTTGAGATTGAGCCCGAGTTTACTATAAAACGTGCTCCTTGTAGAAAAAAACAATTTGATGAGATTCCGAATACTGAAAGAGAACAACAATCTGCTAAAGAACAATTCAGAAATGATTATTTTCTTGTTTTAGTTGATATGGCTCTAGTACAATTAAATAGTAGATTTGAACAAATGAAGTATTTTGAATCAATTTTTGGTTTCATGTTTGATGCATCAAAGTTAGCTTATTTGGATGATGCCAACTTGAAAGAATGTTGTTTACATCTTGAATCTGCTTTAACAAATGACGGAGATTGTGATATCGATGGTAAAGACTTGTTTATTGAGTTACAAATTTTGCAAGAGATGTTGCCTAATGGAGCATATGATGGAGAAAGACCTTGGTCATCTATTGAAATCATGGAGTTTACAAAGAAGATGGATATGTTTCCAAATGTTTTACTTGCATACAAGATTTTATTAACCATACCAGTCACGGTCGCATCCGCCGAAAGAAGTTTTTCAAAATTAAAGATATTAAAGTCTTATTTAAGGAGTACGATGAGTCAAGAGAGGCTCAATGGATTGGCAATATTGAGTATAAAAAGTAAATTTTTAGCAAATGTCGACCATGACAAGATAATCGATGAATTTGCTTCAAGAAACGCACGAAGACATCGTTTTAGGTGATATAGGTGAGAGTGTAATTCAAAGTTTATTTCGTTGTATCATAACATTTTAGTTAATAAATAAGTTCGGCGTGGGGATGAGCCGCCTAGCTTAATTGACTAGGTTCCAAACCCCTAAAAAATCGTGTGCTTTTTGTTTATAAGAGGGCATATTTGAGTCGGCTCGCCCCGGGCATCAAAAATCTCAGAACCGGCCCTGCGTGAGGAATGGTCAACTCATCAGGTTCTTACTTTGGTTATCACTTATCTCAATCAAAGAGGAAGAAAAAACTTTATTTAGGTTTGTGATTTTATTATGGTTTGTGTTATTGTTGTTACTGTTTTGTTGTGTTTAGGGATTATGTTCCTATAATGTTGGTAATTAGCTTTGATTGTTATTGCATTGTTTTCTTATGTGCTTATTGAATTATTCATGGTGCTTTAAGTGATGTTAAGTAGCTGTGTTTGTTATTAAATTGTTTTCATACCGAATCACAGGTTTTTACTTTGATATTCTAAAACTGAGTTGCCAAAAGAAGCCAATCTTTGTTTTTTTGCGTTGCTAGATCTACTTAATGCGCTACATTGCATAAAACCAGATTTTAGATAGACGCTTAATGTGAAAAGTGGTTATTAGCGGTACCAAAATGCAATCTGATAAGCTTCTTAAATAGTTCCACCAGTTACATATTTTCCTACCAATAGCCTTAGAGAGGTCGCATCTGAAGAAAGTATGATTAACATTTTCTGGAAGAATGCCACACATCGGACATATATTATTGTTGTTACTGTTTTGTTGTGTTTAGGGATTATGTTCCTATAATGTTGGTAATTAGCTTTGATTGTTATTGCATTGTTTTCTTATGTGCTTATTGAATTATTCATGGTGCTTTAAGTGATGTTAAGTAGCTGTGTTTGTTATTAAATTGTTTTCATGTATGGCGATTCAATTATTTTTGTGAATATTGGGGTTTTTTTCATGGAAATGTTATGTACAACGAGATGCATAGGCATAAAGAATTATTGTTCCTCTTGGTAGTTCGTAATTTTCAGCTCTGCTTATTGAATTATTAATGGTGCATTGTGTCACACTTTGAGTTTAGCTCTAAGTAGGCGTGTGAAATTATCAAAACATTTTTAAAATTAAAAGTGGTATATATTTTAAAAACGATTGTAACAATGTGTGTGGTCATGTGATTGGAAGTAAAAAAAGGAATGCTACATCCATAAAAAATTCACAAAATAACATCCACACAATGACTTGGCATAATCTCTTGATAACTGTAAAAATAGCGCAGACCCTAATCTGAAATGGCGATTCTCTTTAGAACCCTAATTCGATTCGATCTACTACCTCTCTTACGTAAAGATTGTTATTACCCCTGTTTGTCGAGTGTAATCACTTGTTGATTGATCTCTGAACGAGCGTGTAAGTCGATCCTCCACCTTGAATGCATAGGGATTTTTTTTGTTTTTTAGGGTTTCTTTTCGATTGGTTTTGAATTCCTAATCCGCTATGTCTAATACCTTTTTGGTGCACGTGCTTGATAATGACGTGTTTTGGATTGATCTTTCTTAGACTAATCCCTTAACGAGTTCTATTACGAGTAATGTTTTCCTAAAACCATAGGGATTCAGCGTGTTTTTTAGGTTTTCTCAATCGTTTTATTTCTTCGCTATTTAGGGTTTTTGTTTTTCTTTCTTTATCATGGGTGATCGGCGTTCTAAGGAGGATGATGTGCTCAAGATTTCCACGTCTATTTATGTCACTAATTTCCCAGAACACATCAATGCAAAGGAGTTGTGGAGAATTTGTAGCCAATATGGGAATGTCATCGATACTTTAATCCCTAATAGGAGATCAAAAATTGGCATCTTATTCTTTTAGTATTGATGAAAGGGTAGCTTGGATTGACATTGAGGGTGTTCCTCTAAGCGTTTGGTCTCGTAATAATTTTGCTAGAATTTCTTTGAAATGGGGTTCACTTTTGTATGAGGAGGATGAGGATGATCCATATTTCCATAGGAAATGATTGTGTATCAAAACTACCACTAACGAGAACATCTTTGATTCTTTTAAAATCATTTTTAAAGGTAAGATTTTTGGATTCGTGTCAAAGAAGTGACAGGTTGGGCTCCCGACTTTTCAAACTCTCATGATGACTCTTTAGAGTCGGATGATGAATCTGTAGACGGCAAATCAAAAGATGTTTATTCTAAGAAAGTTAGCGAGGCTGAGGAAATTCCTAAGATAATTTTCGAAGTTGAAAAACCTGGTGAGATCAAGTTTTATGCCACGAAGGAAAACAAGAGTGAAGACCTAGAAAAAGTTTAATTTGATGAACCATTTAACCTTTATGATCTTCTTGAAAAAAAACAAGTATCCGCCGGGGTTCACACCTCGTGATACTTCGGATATTAATTCTCTTGGAGCTGATAATCAGGTACATGACACATCAAAAAAGGAGCATGGTTCTAAGGCAGGTTTTAAGGAGGATGCAAACACTTCGGTTTGTTCATGTCACTTTAAGAGGGTAGGTACTCCTAAACCAGGTGGTTCTATGCTCAAACTCATTGAAGATTTGATTAAAGTGGGTCAAACAATAGGATACAAAATGGAGGGATGCATAAACGACATTGAAGAAATCGTGAAAAGTTAAGGAGTACACGAGTTTTATAAATGAATTTTCTGTCTCTCAACGTCCAAGGTCTTGCCCAAAAGACCAAAAAAGATTAGGTAAAGGAGTTATGTTTTAAAAATAGAGTTAATTTTCTTTCTTTACAAGAAACTAAAATGGAGCAGGTGGACCTTTTCGACATCAGGTCTTGTTGGGGTAATCTCACTTTTGATTTCGTGGTTGGTCCATCGGTTGGTAACTCAGGAGGCATTTTGTGTGTTTGAGACATTAATATGTTTCATAAGGAGAACTCTACTGTTTCGGATTATTTTATTGCTATCATGGGTAAATGGCTTCCTAATGATAAGAATTTGCTTATCACAACGGTCTATGCTCCTCAAGAGCTATCGGAGAAAAGGATGCTTTGGCAATATTTGGTTCATGTCATAGAAGGTTGGAAAGGAGATATTATTGTTATGGGCGATTTTAATGAAGTTCGTACCGCAGAAGAAAGATTTGGTTCTATTTTTAATGCTCGTGGTGTGGCTGCTTTTAACTCTTTTATTTCTACAGGTGGTTTGGTTGAGGTGCCATTAGGTGAATATTCTTATACATGGGCTCATAAATCCGCCGCCAAAATGAGCAAGCTCGACCGCTTTCTTATTTCTAAATATTTAATGAGAATTCACCCTAACATTTCTTCTATTATCTTGGATAGATACTTATCGAATCATATGCCTATTTTACTACGCGAAATCAGTTTAGATTATGGGCCTACTCCGTTTTGTTTCTTTCACCATTGGTTCGATCTTGACGGCTTTGATTTATTTGTGACTGAATCATGGAAAGCCATCAACATCCAAGAACCTAATGCTATGTTAAAGTTGGTTAAAAAGTTAAAGCTTCTCAAAGGGCAGATTCGTTTGTGGGTGAAAGACAAGAAAGATAAAGCGCAACTTCTTAAGAATAGTTTGAAGAAGAAGCTTGCTGCCATTGACTCTTCCCTAGACAAAGGGGATGCGGCATCAGATGCTTTGGAAGACCGATTGAATACTATGAATAATTTAACTAACTTGGAGAGAATGGAGTCGCTTGAATTGGCTCAAAAAGCTAAAATAAAATGGTCGATCGAAGGAGATGAAAACTTAAAAAAATTTCATGGTATCATCAATAAACAACGTAACAATCTTGCTATCCTTGGTATCATTGTTGATGGTGAGTGGATTGAGGACCCCATGACTGTTAAATATGAGTTTCTTGCTCATTTTAGAGATAGATTCGATACTCGATGTAAGTATCGTCTCACTCTAGATATGAATTTTCCCAATAAATTGTCTACTGATCAAATGTACGATTTGGAAAGGCCATTTTTGAAAGAGGAAATAAAAGGAGCGGTGTGGGATTGTGGTTTAAATAAATCTTCAGGTCCGGATGGGTTTACTTTTGGCTTCTATCGAAAGTTTTGGAGTTTAATTGAAGAGGATGTGGTGGCGGATGTGAATCATTTTTTTCATAATGGCTATTGTAAAAAAGGAGGTAATTATTCTTTCATTGCTTTGATCCCAAAATCTCCAGGTGCTAAGATGGTGAAAGATTTTAGACCAATTAGTCTTATTGGTAGTCTTTATAAAACTATAGCTAAGCTTGTAACATCCGGAAATTTTCGAAATTTTAAATGACTATTTTACCCTTTGACTTTTTGGGTCTGACTTGACTTTTTGACTTTTGGTCTTTAATTGTCACATAAAAGCGATTACCGCGTAACCGGTAAAATTTTCGGAACATATTTTAAATAATAAATCATATTTATTATTACATCTCTCATGTGCAAGTTATTTTTAACTTATTTGACTTGAAAACGAAAAAGATATATGTTATTCCTAAGCTGATTTATCAAAAAACGACCCACTAAATCACGTTTTCATTATTCGGACTCTATAGCAATTTGATGTAAAACGATATTCCTGACAACTTTTTAGTTTTGACCGAACTGTAACATCCGGAAATTTTTAAAATTTTAAATGACTATTTTACCCTTTGACTTTTTGGGTCTGACTTGATTTTTTGACTTTTGGTCTTTTATTGTCACATAAAAGCGATTACCGCGTAACCGGTAAAATTTTCGGAACATATTTTAAATAATAAATCATATTTATTATTACATCTCTCATTTGCAAGTTATTTTTAACTTATTTGACTTGAAAACGAAAAAGATATATGTTATTCCTAAGCTGATTTATCAAAAACGACCCACTAAATCACGTTTTCATTATTCGGACTCTAAAGCAATTTGATGTAAAACGATATTCCTGACAACTTTTTAGTTTTGACCGAGACCCGAAAACAGTCAGAAAGTGACTGAAATTCCCTCGCAAGATTATATAAACAAGAAAATAATTAAATTATATTTAATTAACACTTTTTATTAAATAAAAATATTTAATAAATTAGCCATCATTTTATTCAGTGACGTTTGTTGAAGACGCAAATATTCAAGTAAAAGATCATTTTGCGGACAAAGTTTATCAGTAATATACAAATAAATAATAAACGTTTTAAATAAATTGATAAAAACGTTAATGAAAATTAGTCGAGTGAATACTCATTTTTATTGGAAAAATGATTTGGAAAACAATGGCGCAAGTTTCGTGTCTTGAATCGACCGTTAAATAGTTCAAACGAGTCCCGAACCGATAGTTATCAAAACTATATTAAAAATTTAAACAATTAACCCTGGACTATTTGTAAGTTGTCACTTTTTTTAATAACTTTTAATATATATATGAAAATTATTAAAACACACACATACACCTCCCTCTTCTCTCCCAATTTTTCCGGCGACCACCACCGGCCGGATTCCGGCCACCGCCACCTCCGGCCACCGGAAAACTTTTACTGCGAGTTTTCCGGCCGAGTTCAAAAATGTTCCTCATCACCCGATCTATCCGTTCCACCATATCACGCGCCGCCACGCGCCTCCACCACCTGCCACCGCCACCCCGCTGTCAACACGACCACCATCAACGTCATCATCTTAGTCACCACGTAAGGGTGCGTTTGGTGTTGTCTCGGCACCAAAAAGGGTGCGTTTATTTTTGGTAAACAGCCAAGGGTGCGTTTGTGTTTAATGTCAACACCAACAAGGGTCCGTTTGGTTTTCGTTAACACCGACTAGGATGCGTTCGGTTTGTAAAATAAGCCCAAAAAGGGTGCGTTGGGTTCGGGTCAGCCACCACCATAGGGTGGGTTTGGGTGGCAGCCACCCAAATAGGGTGCGTTGGGTTTTATGGTAGCAGCAAGGGCTGCGTTTGGTTTTAAAGAAGCACCAAGGGGTGCGTTTGGTTTGGAAAACAGACCCGAAGAGGGTGCGTTTGGGTTTGATAAAGCACCAGAGGGTGCGTTTGGTAGTTCTTAACACCACGAGGGTGCGTTGGGGTTTAATGGCAGCCCCAAAGGGGTGCGGTTGGTTTGTCTCAGCCCCTAAGGGGTGCGTTTGGCTGTTCTAAAAATGATTAGGGTGCGTGTGATTTTTATATGATTAGGGTGCGTGTGGTTTAATAATAGATTAGGGTGCGTTTGGTTGATATCGACCCAACAAATGGTGTGTTTGGTTTGGACAGAAACGCCAAGGGGCGTGTTTGGGTTAAGAGAAACACAAAAGGGGTGCGTTTGGTTTAACCGAAAACAACAATAAGGGTGCGTTTGGTTGGCTGTATTACAGTCGAATAGGGTGCGTTTGGTATATATATAAATTACAAATAAATATATATCATAAGATTTTATAAATTATAAACGGATATATATTGGTGGTTTAAAATTGTTAAATAAATATGATATTTATTATTTTGTTTAGTTTAGATATAATAACATATAGGAATGGGATCGAGAGAAAACTTAATCTCGGTGGAAAACCTAGAAAACTTAAACAGTTTGGTTGACTGTTACCGCACACAGGTGCGTTTGGTGTTGATAAAAATCACAAAGGGTGTGTTTGGTTATGCATAATTGCACAAGGGGTATGTTTGGTTTTGGTTTAAAACAGATTAGGGTGTGTTTGGTGGATATAGAAAATTAATTAGGTGTGTTGGTTAGTAGAACGAAAAAACACCACGGGGTGCGTTTGGCTGTGTAAATGCAATAAGGGTGCGTTTGGTATTAAAGACAAGCACCAAAGGTGCGTTTGGTTTGGCAGCCAAGCACTAAAGGTGCGTTTGGTTGGACAGTTTGACGTATAGGGTGCGTTTGGGATAACAATACAGGCAAGTTTCAATTGAGTTCTGCTTACTTAAATGCTGATTAAAAGTAGTGTATTGCTAAGTTTTGGTTAAATTAGTAGATAATTTTTTTTAAGTTTTGCTTTTCCGAATGAGTTGGTGGTTTTCTTGTAGTCATTTGCTGAGCTTAAAGAGGAAGAAGATTTTCGGGTATGCTAGCTCTCAATAGTGTTATAGAAAAAGTGATTTTTTTAACTGTAAATGATCTTTTTTTAATTTAAAACTAATTGCATTATATTATGAGAAATGCTACACTCACAAAAAGTTTACCCAAATTTTATTTGATGCTTTTCATAATCTTTTAATAATTATGGTTTTGTACTAATTTTGTTTTGATTAGCAGGAGTTGGAGTCGATGCGTGCAACAATGTCTACCCAAATTGCCACAAGTCAAAATTTAAAGATGAAACTCTCTGTATACAATTACTTACACTGCTTGAGATTCAGGTACACAACTGATAAATTTAGAGTTCTTTTACACAGGTTCAGACTTTATTGGGATTTCATTGATGAGTTTTGAATCTTTATATGTACTAAAGTAGCTGATGCTAATACCGTTGGTGAATCTCAGATGTTTACAGGTACCCAACTGACAATAATTCATTTTTAAGACTAACTAGAATATTTATTGGTACCCAACTGATAAATTTCCATTTCAAGTGTCACGGATTCAGTCTCCATAGTTGTGACTGGGAATGGACCAATTGCAACAGATTTATCAAGAGAAATCACTATGATTGCCAAAGAAGTTCACAACTCACCAAGATCTCAGATCGTGAAGGTCACAAAATCGGTGTCACTCGATATGATGGAAGACTTGCTCTTGGAAGATTAGGAGCACTTTGTGAGCAGGTAATTTTCAACAAAAACTCATTTTCTTGCTATTTGAGTAATTATGCGCTGTCTTTGCTATTTTTCTATACCTGCGCGTTTTTTGCTTCTATTGAATCAAATTCGACAAAATTATATATGTCACTTTATTGGTTTTTATTATGATTCATTTATATCCTTATTGCACAAAAAATTAAGCCACAAAAATTGAGCTTATGAAACTTAAGCCGAAAACCACATAAGCTATAACCTCGCTATATAATTTGGTTTTCGGCTTATGTTTCATAAGCACCACCTCTTTACGGTATTTTGAAACAAAAAAAAACTTTTAGGGTTACATAAGCTTATTATGACATGATAAGCTTATATAAGCCGAAAAGTTTCAAAATAAGCCACAAAAGATGAGCTTATGAAACTTTAGCTGAAAATCACATGAGCCATAAGACAACTATATAAGCCGAAACAACCATCCCCTATGAATTATCTAAACTTAATCTGTTATGGCAGTTTTGTTATTTATTTGTACTTAAAAAGGCGGATATCAAATCTTTAGCCGATGTTGGATTTTGAAAATGTCAAATTCTAAATCTAATAAGGTTCGGATGAAGACTTATTTAAGTTGATTGATACTTTCTTTTCTATCCCGCTTACCACGATTATTGTTATTATACCTTTCTTAATTTATTTGCCTCGATTGACCCAACAAAAAAATGCAGGTTCTACATCTAAGTGTGCACAACCCAATACTACCACATTTGAAATGACAATGGAGTGGCGAACAGTGGAAAACAAATTGGAACTATGTTGGGATGCATTGTTTTAGGTAACCCGCAAAACCATACCATCTGATTTTATACATTCAGACATAATATTTTTTTGGCGTTTTTTGATAACAAACCAGATTTTTAAAGTGGCTGTCATTTTTTAAAACACATTGAGCGACTGTAACTGCTATCCTTTACAGTATGTCACATTAATTGGTTTTTGTATAGGCATTTGAGTCTGAAATGACTGTCTTAACTTACAAACAACAACTTCTTATTTGGTATGATGTTGTAGCTTAAATTTATAAAAACATCTTATTTGATTAAATAAACCACTAAGGGGGTGTTTGGGTAAGGTTAGTAGAAAGAGTTTATGTGCTTATAGCATTTTGAAATTACAGTAACCTGCTTTTTGGAACCCCCCAAACAGCCTTAAAAAGACATAGGTTGTTTGGATACTCGTAATTTTGTGTGCATTTTTAACACATTTGTTTTTGAGCTATTTTTCCATTCCTGAAACAGTCCATGCGTAAGTAACTGGTACATTATATTTGATATGTACAACAAAAAGAAATAAAAATCTCCATTGTTTAACGGATTTACCTAACTAACCTGAAGCTGTCTTATACTCTTTTTACAAGGAGAACATTGAAATATCATCATTAAACTCGAAACAAACACAACCTCATGATGGTGGCTTACTTATGGTAAAATAATGGAGAGGACTTAAAGTAAGAAAAGTGTGCAGTACATTACTAATACAGTCAACTTCCCTTCTAAGATTACTTTTATACTTAGGCTACTCACAATGGGTATCCCGACATGTTGGCCGGCCGACAAATCGTCAATCTTCATGTCGGCAGCCACATTGTTTTCAACTCAATAAATAGCAATGTAAGCTAATTATGCTATAGAAGAGTTTGTCTGCCTCCTGAAATGGGTAGGGTTAATCTCTTAAATCAATGAGCAGGTTGGGTAACGGCTCGAAATGGGTCATTTTTAGTATGGAGTTGAATCTACCATTAAAGAAATCTATTTGCTGATTCGCGCCGTCGGTTTAAGTCTGTTGAAATTGTTGATGAAATTATTCGTCTCGACAATAAGTGGCGAGAACGTGAGTTTTTTTTCTTTTACTTTTTGATTGGAAGTTGTTCAATTTTTACTATACATAACAAGTTTTTTCCTCATGTTGTGATTTATGAGTGTCTTTCAGAAGCGACAGTAATGAATTTGTTGAGAAGAGTTGATCTCAAGAACAACAAATTTACCGGTGGAATTCCAAGTTCCCTACCTGGCTTGAGAGAACTTCATTATTTAGAGATGCAAAATAACGAGTTTGAAGGAGTGATACCCAGATTTCGAGCAGAAAGGCTTGATGGTGAATTTTGCAAACAATTCACTTTCGGGTCCTATACCTCCTGGCAGGATCCAAGCGTTTTTGCGGGTAAGGATCTATTCGTTTTCTAGCTATCACTTATAGCTAAATTCCACAAACATATAATTTAAAGGAACTTGATGTGCAATCGGTGATGTATAGCTTATTATTTCGTTGATGCAGGTAACATGTATGCGGTCCACCAGTTACCAACCCTTGCAAGAGCTTCAAGAAGAAAAGCATATTGACACTAAAAGATTAAAAGCTTAATTGTGAAGCTACTTAAAGGGAAATGAGAAGTAAAAATGAAATTGATCATATTGTTAAATAAAGGGAAACGAGAAGTAAACTGCTCTATATTGTGTGCTTGTAGTTGGCTGTTTGGCGAAGGAAATTCCTCCTCGAATATCTTGAGTCATACTATAGCTAAATGTTCTCTCTAAGAATTAGAAAGCTTACTGATATTTTGAACGGTATAAACAACATAGTTTATGGTTTAGGAGTTTCAATTGCTCCTGTTGCTTTAACTTGATTGCATCCATCTGAGCACCCACGACATAGCAATCACACTCGAAACAACAACATTACACACAGGTAACTCACAGCGGCGCCAACTAAATGTCCCGCAGCGGATCGCGGACAGATATACTTGTTATATGATAAAGAATAATTTTAGTTCATTTAATGATTTTAGCAAAAGCATTGATTGACATTACTAGATAATATGTTTATTTATATTGTATTGTTGGTGACAACAAAGTATAACTCATTTATTCATAAACTAATAAATCAATGTCACATGCATTTAGACATAAAATAGTCACTTATATTTAGGTTTTTCAATCATCCATACAACCTATAAAGCATATTTGACCATCTCTCTTTATTTTCTTAAGATTTCTTAAGATAAAATTTAAATAGTATAATAAACTAAACTTTTTTTTTTGAAAAAGTATAATAAACTAAGCTATTAGTACGATTATTCATTACAACAAATATTTAATCATTTGACTTTTAAACCCTTCATTTAATGCAAAACCAACACGCCCTACATAAAAGGTAGTAGTACATGTTATTATACTTATTATACAGACTAATTAAACACAAAAAAACTTCATACAATTAATATAACTTTTCTTTTTGTTGTCGTATACATGGTTTTTAAAATTGGACAATACAACAAATCGGTTTTCCAAATGGTTCATGGCTTTTTTCGGTTTTGTCGCTCAGCCGGACGGTTTCGATTTTTAAAACACTGGTTGTATATGTCGCATTTCTTATAATATTGTCATCATTCGCCACAGAAAACATATTTAGTCACATTACTTGCAGGAAATTTTATTTACAGGGTACCCGTCACCGCAACAAACAGGTACCCTACTAGTTTTCTTCTAAACACATGTCATGGTGCACGACACTAAATAAAAAAAAATCCCTATTTTTGAATTCAAACGTGGCAACAAGGTGGCAGCAAGGAAGTTGCTTTATTCTGAATTTCCATCAAAATATGTATGGAAAATCAGAGAACGATGTTGGGAACCTAGGCAGAGGTTTAATTATTGGAAGAATACACCATGTACCGCCTTCTTTGGGTGAGCTATTTTATTTATGAATCTTGCTAAACAAAAAAAGAAGTGTCAGGGAATGGGACGAGCTTAAAACCGTAGATGACGTGGTATACCCTACGTATAGAGAAGCATGTTATGCGCATGGATTGTTGGAAGACGACAAAGAGTATATTGACGGCATTATTGAAGCAAGTCATTAGGGAATGGTGTGACTATTTGCGTTCTTTCTTTGTAACACTCATCATGTCTGACAATATGTCAAAAGTATAAACTAAATAACATGGACACCACATGAATCAGTCAACCAACCTCTCTTTAGTGATATTTATTGAATAATCAAGGTACAAGATACAAAATAAAGGATTAGACCTCAAACGAGTGCTAATCAAACATACAACAAAAATATAGATAGTCTCAACTAGGTTGGTCTTATCTCCTCACCACAATAGATCACTCAAACACACACTCAAAAAGATTAAGACAAAGAAGATATCCCAGGTCAAGAACATGAGAGGAGCAAAAAAGCCAAATCGACTATGAGATAGTAATTGAGGTTGATAACCTAACCCTAAGATAAGGGTAGGTTATATATCACAATCTCCCAACGGTCGGATAAGGCTAAGAAGCCCAAGAAGGATAAAGCCCACAACAGCCCTTTTTAACAAGACACGAGCCCAAGAAGACAACTTCCAGAATATGCCAAGAATGGTCCTTCAAGAGACACTGAGATAGCATAGAAGGTCCTAATCATAGAAATAAAAGATTGTTAGTTTGCATAAATTTAACACCCTCTCTCAAACTAAACACGATAAATGAGAGGTTACTTCCCAAACATATCCACCAGACTCAGCTGGTTGCATAACTTCAAGTGCTGAGTACTGCCATGACCCTTAGTGAACAGATCTGCAGTTTGATCAGCAGAGGCAACTTTGATGGTGTTGATGACACCATCCTCAACTTTTTCTCTAACCAAATGAACATCCACCTCAAAATGTTTGGTTCTTTCATGAAACACAGGGTTAGCAGCAATTTGGATAGCAGAACTGCTATCACTATAGAGGTTCACAGGTAGGAGATTTGTAATACATAAATCATTCAACAGATTAGTAATCCAGATAACTTCATAAGTGGCACTTGCCATACATCTGTATTCAGCCTCAGCAGAGGATCTGGATACAGTGGTTTGTTTCTTGATTTTCTAAGAAATAAGAAACCTCCTAAAGAACACATAATAACAAGACACAGATTTTCTGGTCCTCAAACACTTAGCCCAATCAAAATCAGTAAAGCAAGATAATTTAACGTTTTTATCCTTATAGATTTGAATTCTAGTACCTGGAGAGTTTTTAAGATATCTTATAACTCTCAAGGCAACCTTCAAGTGGGACTGAAGAGGAGCATGCATGTGCTGGCTCAAACAGTGAACAACATAAGAAATGTCAGGTCTAGTGTGAGTCAAGTATATAAGTTTTCCTAGTAGTTTTTGATATTCAAAAATGTTTTTTAAGAACTTATCAGACTCACTTTCATCCACAACTAACACACAATTCTCAGGTAAAGGAGTTGTAACAGGCTTAGCAGCTAACAAACCAAACTCATGAATTAACTCAAGACAATATTTCCTTTGGGTCATACAGATGCCATTGCTATTATCAAGAACTTCAATACCCAGGAAATATTTCATAACTCCAAGGTCCTTGATCATAAATTTGCTTTTAAGAAATAACTTAAAGTTCTCAACCTCATCAAGGCTATTGCCAGTGATAATAAAGTCATCCACATAAACAAGTAAGGCAACAAAGACACCATCAGTATGTTTGATGTAGAGAGAGTAATCATTTTTGCTTTGAACAAAGCCATGCTCAACCAAGACAGTGGTAAGCTTGGCATTCCACTATCTTGGGGCTTGCTTAAGGCCATAAAGTGCCTTGTTAAGTTTGCAGACTTTGGTTTTGTCAGAACATTCAAAACCAAGAGGTAACGACATATAGATATCTTCATTCAAATCACCATAAAGGAAGGCATTATTCACATCCAACTGGAATAGGGGCCAGTCATTAGAAACAACAATGCATATAAGACACCTAATAGTAACCATTTTTACCACAGGGCTAAAAGTCTCATCAAAATCTATGCCCTCTCTCTGACTAAATCCCTTGGCCACAACTCTGGCCTTATACTTGTCAACTTGACCAGAGGCCTTATACTTGATTTTATAAAGCCATTTGTTATCAATGGTTTTCCTGCCAATGGGAAGGTCAGTTAAGGTCCAGGTATTGTTCCTAATGAGAGCCTCAATTTCATTGTTCATGGCTTCAACCCATCTAACATCCTTAACAGCATCATAATAGGTAGTAGGTTCCACAGATTTGTTCAAAGTAGTAGCAAAGCAATAGTTAGCAGTATTTAACTTAGAATAATTGACATGTTTCTCAATACCATACTTAAGTTTGCTATCAAGCATAAAGTCATTAAACTTAGCAGGCATCTTAGTGGGTCTGCTAGACCTCCTTACATTAGGCTGGACATCCTTAGGACTATGGTCCCGAGTAGGTGCAACAATATTGAGGTTAGAGTTTTCATCCTAAACATTGCCCTCAGATAGAATGTTATCACCTATATGAGTTGCAGAGTCCTCCTCAAGTGACTGCACAGGTGCAACATCAGTACTTGAGTGAACTCCACCTTCCACACAAGGTGTTGCTCTCTCTTCATCATTGGGACTTGGTGTTATTTGGTTATCAAAAAAGGTTAAAAGCTCAGCATCACTTGTATAGTCTACATCTGCCAAGTCATTTCTTTTTGTGTTCTTCATTTTAAATGGGAAAACAGTTTCATAAAATCTCACATCTCTAGCAAACAAGACACTTCTGTTATCAAGGCTGAACAACTTATAAGCCTTTTTGACAGGAGAATAACCAATTAACACATATTTTTCAGACCTAGATGTGAGCTTATCACTGTTATTAAGAATAGTTGAAAAACACAGACACCCAAAACATCTTAAGTGAGAGAGATTAGGTTTTTTATTGTGTAGCAACTCATAAGGGGACCTACCATTTAAGACTAAAGAAGGAAGCCTGTTAATCAAATAAACAGCAGTGAGAATACAATCAGACCAGAAATTAAGAGGAATCCCTCCCTGAAACATAAGACTCCTTGCTACATTTAGCAGGTGTCTATGTTTCCTTTCAGCAATACCATTTTGCTGGGGGTGTGAGTACAAGATGTGTGATGAATAATACCCAGGTCAGAAAACAAAGTAAACATTTTCTTGTTCACAAATTCAGTTTCATTGTCAGATCTAATAGTTTTAATTTTAGCATTAAATTGATTGTGAATTAGCTTAATAAAATTAACAAAACAATCAAATACTTCATCTTTGGTTTTCAATAAGTAAGTCTAAACTGCCCTGGAGTAATCATCAACAATGGTTAAGAAATACTTGAACCCTTCTCTGCTAGAAACTCTGTAAGGGCCCCACAAGTCAAGGTGAACAAGCTCACCAGGCTTCACAGACTTGTGATCACTTAAGGGAAAGGGTTCCCTTGTTTGTTTAGCCATGTGACAGGTTTCACAAACAGACACACTTGTATTTTTGGATAGATTAAGGTCATTTTTAAGCACATTGAGAACCTTGTCAGCTGGGTGACAAAGTCTGCTATGCCACAAGTCCTTTGAGACATTAAAGGCCATAACAGTATTAACATTACCTAGACTCTTGTTCTTAGTATCATCAAACAGGTAAAGTCTCCCAGATTCACTACCAGTCCCTAGAGTTATCCCCTTGTCCAAGTCCTGAATGTAACATTTATCCTCATCAAACCCAACAAATAACTTACTGTCTTTAATTAATTTATTAACAAACAACAGACTAACACAGTAACCAGGAACAACAAGAACATCATACAGAATCACATAATTTGAGAGTCTCAAGTCTCCCATGTGACTAATAGTGGCAACAGTGCCATTAGGGTGACCAACAGTTATGTTAAGATTAGAAATGTCAACAACATTAATCATACCAATAGTAGATGTGGTAAGGTGTTGCTTAGCCCCGGAATCAATAATCCATCCCAAGGTAATGGTCTTAACAAGAAATTTAGTATTTCTGTTAGGATTTATGTTTTTCTAACTTAGTACCGACAGTACAAATGGTTAGTACTGATAGTTATAGTTAGTACTGACAGTACAAAGTGTTAAGTACTGATCAGTTAGTTAGTACCGATAGTAGAAAATAGTTAGTACCGTTTAAGAGATATGTATGAGATATTTTAGGAAAAGATATGTATGCGTTTTGTAAGCCTGTTAGGGTTTATCCTTAGTCTATAAAAGGATCCCTCTTGGCATAGTTAGATAGGCGACCTCAAGATATCTCATAGAAAAATCATATCCTAATAGTTAGTAATCTGTAATCATTCAAAGCAGATTAATAGAAGTTATTATTTAGTTCTTCATTGTTTTTCTTAGTACTTGTGTTAAGATTCCGCATTAACACATAGTATTCATAATCAGTGTTTCTACATAGTCAACTGTATTTATACATCTTGGCTATCATCCTTAATAGGCTGCGTAGATCTAGTTCTAAGGGACTCACACTATGGATTATCCTTGGGTAGATCCCTCCGGTTCTTGTTGGATCATAGGACTAGTACCTAACCTAACCACCTTATGACTTCAGAATTGTCGTGAAATTAAGATGTTGTTGCGTATAAGATCGTAACCATAAAACCTTTTCCGAAGTGTATAAAGCATTATGACTTCAAAGTGCTTTAAGTCGATTAGATCACTTATTATTTTTAAGATAACATTTTAATTGCATTTCTCCTCTTATTTTAAATACTAAGTCACTTAGTCTTTTAATTACCAAGTGATTAAAATTTATCTTGAAAATTCTGTGGGAAAAAATATTATCAGCATGAATTATATGGAACTGTTTCTTCTTGCTCCCTCTTAATTATACATATATTTGACACGAAAAAACATGATACCAAGTTGTAAAATGAATATAAAATTGAGGTTGAGTTAGTGTTGAGCACACAATTTTAAAAGATTATGAATGTCATTGAAGAATTCTTGACAAATTGTGCTCAGACACTGGATCATCTTATAACATAAAATCTATTGAGTAGTCATTATTATTACTGATTTGTTACTAAGAGATTTTTGATAATGTTTTGAATACATAAGAATTGTCGTGAGATGATGTATCCAAAATCATTAAAACTTTATATTTCGAAAAACTCCCCCTCAAACATTGACTCATTTTGAAAATGTGATGCGGTCGTCGTAGGACTTCAACACGAAGTTTTACAACTCCCTAGGCAGAGCACCTAATCGTTGTAGTAGTAGTATAGGCAAGACTCGAGGGGTTGTTATCGTTCACTCGCAGAATAGGTTGGGAAGGCTTGATCAAGGTCTAACAGAATTCTAAGGGTTGAGAGAAGATTATTTTTGTGTTTTTATATTTTATGAAAGCAGGTAAAATCATATATTTGAGAGGTTTGGTTTGGTTTTAGCTAATAAACTAAATGATAATCTAAGCTACTGGTGATAACAATATAATAAAATAGTGTGTTTATTTAATCATGTATTACTCCCTAGATTGCTTCTCCTAGTGTTGTTGCTTTGTCACACTTGTGATGATCTATGTAATTATTTCCTAAGTCATAGGTTTTGCAGGTTTATAACAGAAGAGTACACATTTTAAATGTTATGCAAGTTTTATTTTCAAAAATAATTAAAAACTTTAAGTTTTCTGGACCTGGGCGTTTGACGGCGTTAGGAAATTCCTGACCCCGTCATAGGTGTCGTGGTGACGGCGTCGCTGTGATGCTGTCTCCACATTCTGTGAAAACGAAAATTTTATTTTTGATGAAAAATATCCTGCACTTGATTCTATAAGTTAATTCCTTTATAAATGGTTGCATAAAACCTGAGATTTGACAATTCAATCATATGACTCGAAACTGACGCGAATGAATCTAAACAATTTATTTTACAT
>BQNB010041364.1:0-34590 GCA_026074375.1 Tanacetum coccineum
AATAAAAATCTTATCAAACCTGTTATGAGTTTAGTCTCTATATTAGCCTATTAAGATGTCTAGGGGTCTTAGTGTTAAGTCGAGTTGCTTATTCTAGCTTAAGATGTGCATGAAAAGGATTTACACTAAAATTTACCTAGAGTTAACAAGATTAGAAAGAAAATTAAGATGGAAAAATGCTAAGTTTTAGCTAAAACTGGAATAAGCTTTTTCAAAATAAGCTAAATGGCTTATTTCTAAACCTTAGATGCTGAGATTTAGGAAATAAGCTACACTATGTTCCTTAAATCTACCTAGATAAAAGGATTTCCAATTTGTCAACTAGAATTGAAAATCTAAAGAACATACACTAGAATCTAATCTGCTGCTAACATGCTACTTTTGACAGGAAAAATAAGCTAGTCTGAAAACTTGGAAATGAAATTTAAGAGATTAGTCTTGTAAAACTAATGGAAATTTACTAAAATACTTAATTCTAAACCCTAACTTCTAATGATGAATTCTCAAAAGAAACTAGAATGATGCATAGCAACAACAGCTTTGACTGTTGTTGCTGATGCAATTGGTAAGATTCCTCTGTGCAGGCTAAACTTCAAGAGTTAAATCTCACTTAAAAATTGCATCTAATTCTACATAAACCAAGCTTTATCACTACTATGCTTAAAATCACTTAATCTTCAAATTCTTCTTACAACTAAAACTGTCCTGGTGCTAGGAAGTACCTTTAGCACTTAAAACTTTGTAAATATATAAACTAACTCTTAAAATCTAATCAAAACTAGTTAACTATAGAGACCTCAAATGTACAAAAGGATTTGACAGAAAATTATTGACTTTTAGAGTCAAATACAGCTATTCCCAAACACTCCTTTATGTAAACTGTCACAAACTATTTGAGCTTAAAACTGATTTAAAAACTAATTCAGCTAAAAACTTTTAGCTACTCAACCTAGAACTAACCTAATTAAGCTAGTTGAACAGTAAAATCCCTAGCTTATTAAAAAGAAAAAGCTAGTTTCTCAGCTAGGTGTATTATGCACTACTATGACAGTTTTAAAGAAATTGAGAAATTCAACAACAACTAAGTAGTGAAAACTTTAAACAGATAAAAGAAAACTAATCAAGCATGGTTGAGTATTAATAAAAGCAAAATGAAAAACAATAAGCAAATCTAGTTAAGCTAAATTTATGCTACTTAGAAAATGAGAATTTAAACCTTGACTTTGTAGTCTCAGCACTTAGCCACTCTTGTAGAGTGAGTGGCTTTAGAAAACACAATCCTATTGGCTCCTTAGCCTCTAAACCTTGAGCTTAAAGCTCAATAAGCTTCTAAGAGCTTATTAATCCTTGAACTTCCAAATTGAACTCAAATACCTCAAGTGATCATGATCTTAGTGTAACTTGATTAAAATGAGTAAATGAATTGATTAAACACAAACTTTGACTGAATTTGAGCTTATGAACAAGAATAAGCTCTAAAGAGCTTATTGAGAGCTTAATGAGTGAAAACGGCTTATTATTGAAAACAAAGTTCACTTAAACTTGAAAACTGAAATGTTATTGCTCAAATGATGAAGTACAAGCTGAAAGAAGGAGAGTACAAAAGCTTAAAGCTGATTGCTAAAAATTTGAAAGAAAATGCTTAATATTGAAGAAAATACAAACTGAAAATTAAAACCTATGTCTAACTCTCTCCGTCTTCTTCTTCTTTTATAACTGAGTCTTCAAACCTTTGTGTTTGTTGTGTGAGAGCAAGACAGAAACCAATAGTTGGGCACTTCAATTCTTCATAAATTTAAATCTTTACAGCGTTGGATGAGGCTTGGGGAATTGTGGGATTGCCAAATGAGATTAGGGTTTTAGTAGAGGAGGGGGGATGGGTTTGTCCATAGGGTGGTTTGGGTTGCAGGGTAAAAGGAAGGTGGTTAACCCGTGACTTGGTTGGGAGTTGAAATGGGCGGGAAAATGAGTTTTATAAAGGTTGGGGGTGACAGGGGATTAGTTTAGGGTTTTGGCAAGGTTAGTCCATCATGGACATATATAACTTTGCGTCCATCGTCCTTGGTTTATTATACTTTTGGGGACTTGGCAAAACAAGTCCCCAAGGGTTATTACACTCTTCGCACCCGTGGTCCCTTTGGTTATAAGTCTTTGGACTTGACAGTTTTAGCCCTTGTAGTATATCTTTCCCCTATCGACAGTTTGGCCCTTCTCTTTTCTTTTCTCTTTTCCTTTTTAAATATAAGTTTAGGATTTTAGCAATTTTAACCCTCAAACTTATATGTCTTGACTTGTTGACTTTTTGATTTGTCGGGGTTGACTTGGGTTGACTTTGACTTTGACCAGTTGACTTTTCTGTTGACTTTTTGACTTGATTGACTTTTCGGCTTCGATTTGGCTTTGTCTTTCACAGTCTTTTCCATTCCGAGTTCGGTTTTGTCGTTTTGGCTTTGTTTTTCGTCTTTTTCTTAGATATTCGTTCCTGCATAATACAATTAGCAAAACAAGCGTATATTTGGCATTTTAGGTCCGTTTTTGGTTATTTTAGCTCGTTTTTAAAGGTAAAAGGTATATGTAATTAAGCACATACTAGTGGTATGATTCAAAATGGTGAAGTTATGGTGGTTTGTGGTGGTTAGTTGCGGTGGTGAAAGTTTGTTATGGTGGTGGGATTCTGTTATGAGTTTGTTATGTTTGTTAGAGGTGGCGGAATATGGTGGTGATGATGGTTGAGCCCTTATGGTGCTCTAATAGCATATTGAGAATGAGAGAGAAGCCAAAAGAGGCGGGAAAAGTAGTTAATTCTCATTACTTCAAACTGTGAACTTACAACACTATTTATAGACTTTAGAAGTCAAACTAGCCTAAAACTGTTACATGAAATGAATTAAGAAGGTAAGCTAAAACATAATTAACTAGCTACTACACATTACATCTAAAAGCTACATAAAATTGCAAATAACTTGAGCTTTATGAATCAAGTTGAACTTGGATTGTCTCTACACTTTGACTCTTTGTTGAGTGAGACTGTTGACTTGATGAGTAGAGTTTGAGCTTGCCTTGTGTTGATCTCCTTTAACATCAATGGAATACAATCCTCTCTATGATGTGGATAAGGGCTTCAATTTGACGCCGTCATCATTCCATGACATTGGTGATGTTGAGTTTCAAGACAAGTGGGGCGAGTTTGGTATAAAACTTTATAGGTTGCAATTTCTAAATGGGCCGATTTGGGTAAACTTAAAAAAAATAGGTTATGTAAGAGGTGAACTGGTCAAATAGAACCTCTATTGCTATTATCTCAAGATCTAGATTGTTATTCTTTCTATAATCCTGAAAAAGACAACTACAAAGTGAAAGTAGGTAACCCTACCCAGGACATTCTGACCCCACATAAAATAAGTGACATGTTTCAATCAGAATCCGCCCGTTATTGACCTGTTACCCAACCCATGACGAACATCTTTCCACCTCAACACAATGTCCACAAACTCTCGTTGATATTATTAGGTGATAAGTTAGTTGGCCCAAGCCTGTCTTGTGGGTTGGGTCCATTAGGGTTTCTTTATGTTTTGTACTCTATAGATAGTGGCAAAATAATATATCATAACCCGCGGGGTTTTCATCATTCAACGGGTATTAGCTTATTTAGACTTTGGTCCTTTTTTGTGTTCTTATTTGGCAGGTATTTGGGTTTACAAAAGGTAGTTTTTGGTGGTCGGTCAATGGGTAACTAGGAAGATGAAATGAAAAAACCCGGAAGACGGATACGTCCTTTAAGATGTAAGATTTGTATGATCCACCAAGTTCATCTGTGGAGGTTGAATCAGGGCCAAGAATTGGGTTAACAGATGTAGTCAATGGGCACGTGAATGGCCTTCTACTACTAGTTTTTGGTCCCTCAACAAGGTAGACTAGGTTAGGCAAGTGATGGTTATCACTTAGAAGGTTTGTACAAATTAGTTTTATATATTTGTGTATTGAGCTTGTTATGTCCAATTCCTAGTCTTAACTTTATTTCTTTGTGTGCGCTTTTGCAATGGTTTGGACCCCGATGGATATATCTCTGTAAGGTTGCAAATAACTATGTCTTAATTTCAACCTATATATTTACTAATAAACGGGTTGAATCAAAATCTTGTGTAAAAAGAAAACGGGTCAATTTTGGTTGAACTTGTTGAAGCCAATAGAGGCCAGTTTCAGATACACACCCATTAACATGCTCACTTTGACCAGTAATAGAACATGGCTTATTTTCAGCAAACATGCTCGCTATTCAAGTTAGCGCATCTTTTTTACTTTTTACCCTCATGAATCATTACCAAAACCATTAGTCTTGGTGGTAAATTATGAAAGTAAAGAGCTTCAATGTGGTGGTTCAAAATACAAAATGCTAATCGTTCAAAATACAAAATTGCCAAGTGCCAAACCCTTTCCCCGTCTATAAAATCAACACCACCTCAATTCATTCCCTAACCATAATTTAATGTGAATTTAAAATTGTGTAACCGAAAGTTTTTTTTGGTGAAAAAGGTGAACTATATTAATAAGAATGATAAACATTTTACACATGATGGTTGTAGACATGCCTACAAACCATATTCAGAACAAGAAACCAAATCTAAAACAACAGATCAACTTAAACTGTTACAACAAAACTAAACCATCTCAGATACACCAAGATCTCTGATAACAATGATTTATTCCTCTGACGTTTATCCCAAACACCAGTGAAAACAAATAAACAGTTAGTCTACCTGAACTAGTTCACCAATTCACTAAATACCATTATTCCTTGACTACATTTCTTCATTCAAGAATCACCCAAACTAAGTAGGTTAGGCTATCAAGAACAAGGCATCATCAAGTAAATAATAGCACCCATTCACACTGATAGGGGGGCTCTACCTAAACTAGCTACATTTCCCTTACAAGTAATCTCAAATAATCAACAGCAGCTACAACCTCACTGTTAAAACCAAGAGACCACTAGAAAGGGCATCATTAGCCAGGGAACACTCACCCCCAACCAGAATCACCTATCCTCCTATAGCAGAGCATTAAGAGGACTAAGAAGTGTCATCTTGCACCACTCTCTATTCCTCTCATCATGCCCTGCCCTCCCAAGACATTTACCCTTCACAATTTGAAAGCCTTCCTTATGGTACTGTCGACGTATACGGTCTGATATACCATATCCGTCTAAAGGACCAATAAATAATAGGTCTCCCCGACGTGCTATTATCCGACGTGTATATATGCTATTGACTAATGGATCTTAAAGGTATGTGGTAGGTTATTATCCAACAGATATTGCACACATCGGATAATAAAGAGATGTTACAGGCTATTACCCAGCGGGCATTATCCAAAAGCTTGGCTATAAATAAGCCAAGTCCACCTCCCTTTTAACCAGGTTCAATATCTACTCTCTATGTATTCTCTCCCTCATCTCATTTACACAAACAACATAACATACATCACACAGTGATACTAAATCCTCTATGATCGAGGTTCTGACTTGACCGTCGGAGGGTGGTTCCCGGGGCTTCGGCCTCGGGACTCCTTCTAACGGGTTCTCTTTTGATTGACAGCACCATTCTAGGCTCGGGATGACGACACGAGGCTCACAAGAGTCATCAAGATCAACTCGACAGAAATATGCTTCAACAGGTACATTCCCCTGATTAGAAAACCAAATGACCCACAAAAACAACTATCCAGTCCCTCCCAAGGCCACACTGGATAGGTTAGATAGAATCAAAAGGACAAACTACCCAGAAGATACAAGCACTTTCACAATTGTAATGTCCTGAAGAAAACATATTTGCTGACTTTTAGAGGAGCAAAGAGTATATAAGCAATCCTGAGTACCACTTCAATCAAGTATATCTGTATTCATACCCATGTGAAACATTCACACAAAAACATACCAGCCAGCCCAGTAACCAGCCAATACTAGACCTACTTTGTCACATGATTCCACCCATCCTTACCAACTGGATTCGCCATTTTGCCTCCACTTCACTTTAAGTGTAAGAAGTTTACTTATACTCTTCTGCTGAAAAATTCTAGATTTCCTTTCAATCCATATATGATATACAGTATCAGCAATGCATAATCTTCTCACTATACTCCAGATGCTATTTTTGCCAGGGGAGATTAGAGAAACTGTGAAGACAATATTCCAGATCATTTAAGTTCCTCACATTTAACATCAATGAAATTTCTTCCAATACTTTTTTGAATATTCACATTCAAAAAATAAGTGTTTGTGAGAATCTTCAATTTGCAGACAAAAAGGGCATTTCCAGTCCTTATTAGGGTACCATTTTGATAATATGTCTTGAGTTACAAGCTTACCTTTAGATGACATCCGTAACACAAAGGCCTGCCTTGGGATATTATGTGATAAACTTATAACTTTCACCGAAAACATTTTATCAGTAGTTATCATTCCATTACTGGAGTGGCTTAGAAGATTTTTCATGCTACCCTCATTTGAACACCACATTAGCTTATCCTTAGTCCCAATGTTAAGAACAGGCACAGGATACTGATTGAGGTTAGGGTGCTCACTTAGCCATTGTTCAGGCCATTTCCATTTCTTATCTTCTATACAATTTATGTCTGACAAAATCTTTCCATAGTAAGCAAGCGTGTAGGGCTCAAGTTTAAAAGCACTATCTATTTTTGGGGAAGTCTATAGAGTAGTATAAAATTTAGATGATAAGTAGGCCAACATCCAGGAGCATCATATTCGCTCAAATGGTTAACTGATAAGTAAACTGTTAAGAAAATACATTACAACAACCTAACACGAATTTTCCCAAAAATAACATAACACAAATAAACTCTTTCTCATGTTATTAGTCACTTGTGTAACGCACATAGACAATAAGAGCTACCTATTTGAGATGCAACACAAGGTGACTTAAGCTTCCCGTTTTCATACCAAACTTTGCGGCTATCAATGAGTTCATTCACAAAATCATCCAATTTATGGATGTTTATATTCGGCATGACGACAACATGTTGCAATGTTCCTTGACATGCAAGTTGCCCCTTTGGTAGTGAACTTCTCATCTTGTGGACGCTCAAAAACAACTGTACTACTAAGCTCATTAAGCATGGCCCCTATCCCGGCTTCTGTTAAACGACCCTTTAGGTAGTGGGCGTTTCTGAGGCAATTATGGACTTCTTTTTGAAACCCTCGGTAACCTTTTCGACTTAAGGCGTACCAAAGGAATAATGGGGCTTGGCCATTGCGACTTCCCATGAATGTTGCATCTGTAGAAGCAAGATATTCAACGTTTCTTGAAAGGGCATTGATATGCTTCAATCTTGTTATTTGTACACCACATGGCATTGGACAACCGATAAACTTATGACCTGAAACACTCACGCTTCCAATGGGTTTCTTGAAAGAAAGCTTCGGTGAGCCAACTACCTAGCAACACTAAAACCAACAAATCCCCCCCACAGTCCTCCTATCCCCGTAATGTGTAGTACTTAATGACGTACTACAAACATATTTTACAACAAACTAGATGATAGCATCTTGTAAGGAATGTACTAAAACTTTTTTTCACCTTACAAGACAATACAATTAGTATACGATAATCTTAGCAAAATTATTTTGGAATGGGTCGCTAAGGGTTATAGTGTCACGGGAAACTGAAAAGTATGATACAATAAAAAGGATGAAGGACTTACAAGTTTAACAAAAGGCATCATTGACAAACTAAGCCGTCACTGTGGATATTGAGCGGGTCATTGTGAAATCCAAGTTCTTCGAGGGTCTTTTATAAACCAATTCAAGATCATCGTCAGCTCCTTTCTAGTTGTTCCTGCAATTACATTTCTGTTTAACACGTTCACAGAGGGATGTTATCAGTTTTAACAGCAAAAAATAACATAACGTAAGTACCTATATTCACGTTAATAATTGCTGGTTTATCCTTGTGAAGAAAGAGTTTAGCTTTAAAATCTTCACAATCAATCTCTCCGGAGATTAACGTGTTGACCTTTTCACAATCCATTCGGTACATTCTTGCTGCTTTAAATATGGAATAATGTGAATCAGATGAAGCGTATAAGATCCCATCAGGAAAAGCTTCTCTCCTGCATAATTGCATGTCGTATAAGCATACTATTAACAGTAAAAAAACCCGATAAATGCATAAAATATAGTGTAGCTACAAACCCGATTAGTATTCCATGAAGATTGCCTTCCGTTCCACCATTTGTAATGTAACCCCAATATTCGTTCTTTTCCAACTCCCATAAACGGGCAAACCCCAATCCAATATTCACTAACTCAAATTGCCTTGACATGGACACCCAATTGGGCTCAATAAATGGGCCCGCCGTTGTTTATGTTGATAGATTGTATCTGAGATACGCACCATAATCGAAGTTCTCCAGATTCAAAGGGATAGCCATATTAGAAAATACAACTTCAGGAATGTACAACAATTGATTCAGACATTAGTATTTGTTAAGATGCAAAAAAATTATTACCCAAGTGATGCTTATTCCTTTCAAGCAAGTACTTCTGATATGTAGCCAAAACACTCGCTGTATACGCTTCACGTTCACCGGTAACCTCATCATCAGCATCCGGCTCCGTTACATCAAGGCAACTACTATGCAGATTCCTTCCCAAAACAATCTCCGTCGGTTTCTCAGTCCCATTAACCAATTTCACATCATTAGCAACATGTAGCAGAAAATCATTGATCACAGTCATCGGATCAAAATCCTCAGGTAATGATTCGACTTTGTCAAGGTTAAGGTCACGTAACATCACATCAATACCTCCTGCCATTTCTAACTGTAAAAAACAAATAAACCCGTTAAAGAATATGTTACAAAAAGCGATTAAATATTTAAAAGATTCAAGCTTCAATATACGGGTGCTTGGATTAGCTTATTTTTCTGGCTTATGGGTTTATTTGGATGTCAAAAAGTTTGTAAGATCACTTTCTTCGGCTTATAAGTTTATCAACTTGAGTTTATGCCTTATAAGCCTTTGTTTGAGCTTATTTGTGGGCTCACTAGCTTATGTGATTTTTGCTTATATTTCATAAGCTCGAATGTTCCAGTTTATGAAATATAGCCCAAAATGACGTAAGGTCGCAAGCCCACAAATAAGCTTAAAAAAACACCCAATATTGGGCTTATGATGGAGCTTTTCCAAATTCACAACAGCCCATAAGCAGTAAAATAAGCTAATAACATTAAAAAATGATATAAATAGCAATAAAATGTTACCAAGATTAAAACTTTACTGGATGACTGCTAGAAGAGTTTAATATAAATAGCAACAATTAATAAAAGAAAGAGACTACTATTATTCCTTACAGTGAGACTCTTAAATACTAAAAGTACAATGCATGACCTTCTTGACTTTAGGAGCAAAACTAATAAAATAAACATGGGACCAATGCATGCAACAACTTATGAAGGTGCATGGAAACTAAATACATGCATATGAAAATGGCTTTGACCCGACTGTTTTGTTTGGACCGTCAACGACATCGTTTTAGCTTTCCAATCGACCAATAAACTCTTGAACTTTTCTATAACAAGATTTCATGCATTTATCCTCCTCATATTCTATACTTGCCTTTCCTCCGCCACTCTTCGGTTTCATGAATGTCTATACTTGTTTGTCGTCGTATATATCTTTTTTTCTGTTGATTATATTTGATGTTCTAATAAACTTCTTCTAACTCTAACAAATGATAAGACCTTTCGATTTTATAAATTGTATTTACTCGATCATTCTTATATATTCTCCTATAGTCCTACACGCCTAGCTCACTTAATTGCTGTATATTCTCCTGTTAATGTAAAACAACACGATATGAAGGGACTATCTGTAACCAAATTTTCATATGCAGTATCACACTACTGATGTCTTTACAAAGGCGATAAACGATAATTTGATATTACCCTCTCAAATGGGTTAAAAAAATCTTTTGAAACCTTAATTATTACGTAATATCTTTTGAAAATCACCACATACATACAAACATGACTTTTCTTTCTTCTAGGATTTCATCACGTGTCTTATTTCCCATCAAGGTTAAAACAATTTGATAATTATTCAAATTGTCCATAATGCCACATTCAATGTTGTCTTACCTTTTTCTATGTGGAGACTAGGAAGTGAATTAATCAATTTTTTTATATGTTTATGGTCTTCAAAGACTGCAAATTGAGGTAAGTTTTGGCGGCTTTATGTTGTCCGATCCCACCTTTTTATGGTCTTCAAAGACGGCCAGTTCTATAACCAATCGATTAACCTTAAAAAAATACTAAAATTTGAATTTTATCTATATCCTTACAAACCTTATTGTCCCATTTATTCTTCGGTTGCTCTGTGGCGAAAGATATTCAGAAGTTAGTTTGTAAATGGTGGAATTTGGATGTTCATCCTTATGAGTCGTACGAAGATTGGCTCTCTTGGTTCAAATCTATCCGTTTAGGTTCTAAGACGAAAGAGGTGTTGGAAGGCGTGTTTTATGTTTCTTGGTGGAGCCTTTGGAACTTCAGAAACCAATTCTTTTTTGCGTCTCCTATTCCCCGAAATGATGCTATTTTCGACAATATTGTTTTCCGCTCTTTTTATTGGTGTGTAGCTAGATGTAATAGAACTTTGAATTGGGTTAGTTGGCTTCAACACCCTTTTTTTCTAGTGGTTCTAATAAAGTCGCCGTTCAAAACAAAAAAAATTAAGTAATATCCTTACAAAAACGTCAATATTCTTCTTAACATTAAAAATACTAATGTATATACAAATTTAGTAAGTTAAATATTGAAAAACGATTTTAATTTCTAAAAGTTTTATTTTGATATTAATCAACAAGTTACTTTCTAGCCTTTCTTTTGAAAATCACTACATATATAAAAACACTACTTTTCTTTCTTCTAGGACTTCATCACGTCTCTATTGGCAATTTATGATGTTAGGAGAATATGATTATATCATAACGAATTTAAGAAATTAACCCTATATTTAATATTTTTGTTTTGGACCATACACATACTCACCAATACAAATTTCTTGAAACAATTATATAGCAATATTATAAAATGATTAATTTAGTGGTCGATCAATAGGATTCTTATTTTACAAGAAAAGTAAGTAGTAGAAATGGTGGGGGGAATATGAAAAGATGAGATGGACTAAGAAAAACAAAGGATTCAATTGCTAGAAGAATAAGATGCTGACTTATGCAGGAAGGATTCAATTAATGGCATCTGTTTTATCATCTATGCAGATTTATTAGGCTTCTATTTACATGTTACCAAACACCATTATCAAAGAGATTGAAAAACTTCTAAAAGGCTTTTTATGGTGCCAAGGTCCTCTGACTAATGAGAAGGTTAAAGTTGCTTCGAAGCAGGTTTGTCTTCCTAAAGATCAAGGAGGACTTGGTATAAAATCTTTAAAGAAATGGAATGATGTTCTCTTGGTAAAACAGTTATGGAAGATTATTGAAGGGAAAGAGTCTTTATGGGTTAAATGGGTAAATGTGGTGAAGTTAAAAGGTAAAAGTATTTGGGACATTGAAGAAAATTATAATGATAGCTGTGGATGGAAAAAATTACTCGAACTGAGAAATAAAATTAAGCAGCATGTTTACTATTATATTGGGGATGGAAGTAAGGTTTCAATGTGGTTTGATAAATGGGATTACAATGGTCCTATTTGTGATATAATATCTAGAAGAATGTGGTATGATGAAAGATATTCAGACAATGAAATAGTGGTTGACATTCTTAGTAATGGTGTTTGGGTCTGGCCTGTTTACTGGGTTGAAAGGTTTCCTAAACTAAGCAGGATTGATGCCCCTAAAATTTCTAATGATACTAATGACAAGGTGTACGTATTCTTGAGGAGTTTTGTAATCCTACAAGGATGACCTCAGAGGATATTCACCATAATTCGTTTGTTCCAGCTCGTGATAGTCTTCCTCCTAAGTCGTGTGGTAGGCCTAAAGGGGTTAGGGAAGAGCACTGTGTTTTTTGGTAGTGTCTCATTAAATGTTCAGCATGACATCGTGCAAGTATTGCCTTTTCAAGTGGGAAGTCTCCCAATGAAATAATTGGGTGTTCCTCTTATTGCCAAAAACCTGGTAATTAATGATTGTAAAAGCCTGGTTCATAAGGTTGCTGATAAGATCAATTGCTAGAAGAATAAGATGCTGACTTATGCAGGAAGGATTCAATTAATTGCATCTATTTTATCATCTATGCAGATTTATTAGGCTTCTGTTTACATGTTGCCAAACACCATTATCAAAGAGATTGAAAAATTACTAAACGCTTTGATGGTGCCAAGTTCCACTGACTATTGAGAAGCTAAATTGCTTCGAACAGTTTGTCCTCCCTAAAGATCAGGAGGACTTGGTATAAAAATCTTTAAGAGAAATGGAATGTGTGCTTTTGAAAACATTATGAAATTATTGAAGAAAGTCTTTATTAAAATGGGTAAATGTGGTGAATAAAGTAAAAGTATGTGATATTGAAGAAAATTAATAGTGAATACAAGCTGGATGAAAAAATTACGTCGTAACTGAGAAGTATATTATAGCACATGTTACCATTATATTAGATGGAAGTAAGGTTTCAATGTTGTAGTTGATAAATGGGAACAATAGGTCCTATTTGTATATAATAACATAGAAGAAAGTGGTAATGATGAAAGATTACCAGACAATGAAACAGTGATGACCGTAATGGTGTTTGGGTCTGGCCTGTTTACTGGGTTGAAAGGTTTCCTAAACTAAGCAGGATTGATGCCCCTAAAATTTCTAATGATACTAATGACAAGGTGTACTGGCTAGATAATCAAAAAGAGAAGAAAGAATTCTCTACTAAACAAGTTTGGATGGATCTAAAAGATAATGTGGGGAAAGTAAACTGGCATCATGTAGTGTGGTATAGTCAGTTTCAACCAAGACATGCTTTTTTGTTGTGGTTGGCTATTAAAGAGAGACTAGCTACACAGGACAGGTTGGCTAATTAGAATTTTTAAATTAATGATGTATGTCCTTTGTGTCAAAAAGAAAAAGATTCTCATAGCCATTTGTTCTTCAAGTGTGAGTTTTCTAATCAAATTTGGGATAATTTGAAAGATAGGATGGGGGATATTGGCTGTCAGAATGAATTGAAAAGCATTGTGGCAGTGATTGCTCAGACTAAAGCTAATAAGAATATTGGGAGAGTGATTAATATATTGGTGCTTGCAGCTACTGTATATTACATATGGCAAGAAAGAAATTGGAGGATATTCAAACCAAAGAAGAGATCAATGGAGCAAGTGCAGTTGATCATCATTGAAAATGTGAAGATAAGACTAATGAGCTTCAAAGTTAGACAAACAAGTATTGTTATTAAAGTTGCTGATGCATGGAGTCTTAAATGGGACAACATGTATCTGAAGGCTGCTGAGGAAAAGCATGATTAAACAGACTACACAATGGAGAGCCCTTGTATCTTGGAGTTTTGTTGGTATGACTGTACTCAATTTCCTAAATAGTGTTCTAGTTTGGCCTTGGGAGGAAACTAGTGATCTATCTTAGGACTTGAGAGGTCTAATTCGATGGAATGTACCATAAGGTAAGACTTCTCCATTGTGAAGGGTAGTAGTTTGGTGGATAGTACATGATGGGGGAAACTCAATGTACTATCATTGGAGGTTAGGTTGGGTCTAGGATAAGGTGAGTGTTTCTTGGTAAATGATGCCTTTCCTCTTGTTTTTGATCCTGCAGTGAGGTGTCTACTACTGTTTGGGTTAGAAATATTAGGATAGGAAATATAGTTTGCCAGGAAGAGCCCTTATCCTAGTGTGAATGGGTGCTAAAACCTTCATGATGAAGCCTCTTTCAATGATTGCTCTAGCTTATTGTGAATGTGGGATGAATGAGCTTCTGCATATTGAAGGGGGAAATGTAGTCATGAGGTTTTGGTGTTTGGTGAATTAGGGAACCTGAGTTTTTTGGTGTTTGGTTTAACTACCTGAGAAAGTTTTATAGTTCCACCAGATTTCAGTAGTATTGTCTGTTGTATTGGCTTTGTATCAGAGAGCTCTGTTCTTTGTATTGGTTCTGTTTTGTACAACGAGAGTAGGATCTCTCCACTCCTTTGATTGAATAGTGTAATGTTTTATATAGTTAATATAATGGTTCACTTTAAAAAAAAGGATATTACGTAATAAATAAGGTTTGTAAGAATACAGATGAAATTATATTTTTAGCCTTTTTAGGGTTAATCGGTCGGTTATAGAATTTGCAGTCTTTGAAGACCATAAACATATCAAAGTTGATTAATTCACTTCCTAGTCTCCACATACAAAAAAGGTGGGACAACATTTTATGTCGTGTTATGAAAAATTGAAAATATGGGGCAATTTGAATAGTTATTCAAATTGTTTTAACCTTGATGGGTCCCATGATAATGTGTTCTAACACGTAAGTGTAAGCGGTGTATGAGTTCATGCTAGAGCTAGGGATAACATTGGAGCAAACACTTTAGTAGTATGAGACTGCATATAAAAATTTGGTAACAGATAGGCTCAAAATCTGCACGTTGATCAGGGATGATCGAGTAAATAACAATTTATATAAATCGCAAGGTCTAATCCTTTGTTAGAGTTAGAAGAAGTTTATTAGAACATCAAATATAATCAACAGACAAAAAGAAATGTACGAAAAACAAGAATAGACATTCATTCATGAAACCGAAGAGTGAATTAATATAGACCGGAGTGGCGGAGGAGAGGCAAGGTGTTGGTGGAAAGGGGCAGCGGAGGTGCTTGATGGTGGCGACTGAGACCAGCAGCTCGCATTGCAGTTTGGGGCTGACCACGTACAGTGGTGCTTGTACAATTGCCGGAATCAGTTTGGATGTCAGTTCCTTATTGTTTGATCCACTCAAAATGCAGTGCTTTATTAGAAAACAAACATGGCCATTGTTATCCAACAATAAAATGTCAAATATAATATTCACTTTCTAAGTAATGAGAGTGGCCTCTCATACTACAGTTGGCAAATACATCAATGTAATACAATCCTCTCTATGATGCGGATAAGGGCTTCAATGTGACGCCGTCATCATTCCATGATATCGGTGATGTAGAGTTTCAAGACAACTAGGGGCGAGTTTCGTATAAAACTTTATAGGTTGTAATTTCTAAATGGGTTGATTTGGGTAAACTTAAAAAAAAGGTTTATGTAAGAGGTGAACTGGTCAAATAGAACCTCTATTGCTATTATCTCAAGATCTAGATTGTTATTCTTTCTATGATCCTAAAAAAGACAATGAAAAAGTGAATGTGGGTTAACCCTACCCATCACATTCCGACCCCACATAGAATAAGCGACGTGTTTCAATCAGAATCCGCCCGTTATTGACCTGTTACCCAACCCATATGACCGTACATCTTTCCACCTCAACACAATGTCTACAAACTCTGGTTGGTATTATTCGACGATAGGTTAGTTGGCCCAAGCCCGTCTTGTGGGTTAGGTCCATTAGGGTTTCTTTATGTCTTGTACTCTTTAAATAGTAACGAAATAATATATCATAACCTGTGGGGTTTTCATCATTCAACAGGTATAAGCTTATTTAGACTTTGGTCTTTTTTTGTGTTCTTATTTGGCAGGTATTTGGGTATACAACAAGTAGTTTTTGGTCCCTCAACAAAGTAGACTATGTGATTGTTATTAGTTAGATGGTTTGTACAAATTAGCTTTATATATTAGTATGTAGTGCATGTTATGTCCAATTCCTAGTCTTGTGATACGACCCGGTTTGGGTTGTATCGGGATAGTAGCACCACTTCAAGCGTGTGCGAGCTTCTTAAGAATATAGAGAGAAGACTAGACAATTTATTTGACACACTTGATTGATTGATTAATTGATTACATTGTGAAACCTTAAATACTAGTTATGTGATAACTCACAAAAGCAAACACTTATCCTAACACAACTCGAATACATATCCTAAAACAATGACTTATCCTAAAACAATTAAAATAAGATAGTTATCCTTGTGCCGTCATGATCCTCATGCGTATCATTCCTCACTTCTTTAAAACCACCTTGCCCTCAAGGTGTTATCTTGAAAATCACTCTTAATTCCAGGATCCCATAATCTTCTTTGAATTGCAGCCTCCAACTTTTTCTTCTTCAGCCTTCCGCTCCCTTGGACGTAACACAACACCCTTCTTCCGCCTTTTGTTGCCCCGCGACTCTTCTCGCAATATACCTCAAACGCTTCACCACCACCCATAACAACCTTTACCACACTAATATACTCATCAGCATTTAAGGACCCTTTAGCCTTAGGTGAAGCAAATTCACTCTGTAATGGTAGAATGACATCTATTTTTTTTCAACGGTGTGCTCTTTCTCTTCATTTGAAATTATCTCAAAACGAGCCTCGGTGATACGAGCTTTGAAGAAGTCTTCTCCTAAAGTTGAAGGATTGGACCTTAAAAATTCCCAAATGTCTAGGTTCGCGAAGCGTGTTTCCGCTGCACGGGCCAATGAAAAAGCTTCGTCTAGAGTTTTGGGGTTTGACCTTAAGAGTAAACATTGTAGATCCAGTTTATGTCCGGAGATATAAAACGACTTAAGTAAAGATTCAGGGATCGTTACTAGTTTTATAAGCATCTCAAACTCCTGTTGATAATCTTCCATCGTACCCATTTGCAAAAGCTTAGATAGTGCGTATTCCGCTTCCTGATCGCTGCCGTCCGATGCCATGAATAGTACCCCGACGAACAATAACTCGATTTTTTTTCACTGATGAACAGTATCGATGAACAGTACCATGAATAGTGTCGATGAACATTGATTCTTTTTTTTTGGTTGGAACCCTTCTCAATGAAAGCACCAATTGATACGACCCGGTTTGGGTTGTTTCGGGATAGTAGCACCACTTCAAGCGTGTGCGAGCTCCTTAAGAATATAGAGAGAAGACTAGACAATTTATTTGACAAACTTGATTGATTGATTAACTGATTACATTGTGAAACCATAAATACTAGTTATGTGATAACTCACAAAACCAAACACTTATCCTAACACAACTCGAATACATATCCTAACACAATGACTTATCCTAAAACAATTAAAATAAGATAGTTATCCTTATGCCATCATGATCCTCATGCGTATCATCTTGACCTTTATTTCTTTGTGTGTGCTTCGGCAATGGTTTGGACCCCGATGGATATATCTTAGTTCTGTAAGGTTACAAATAACTATGTGGTAATTTCAACCCTTATATTTACTTATAAACGGGTTGAATCAAAATCTTGTGTAAAAAGGAAACGGGTCAATTTTGGTTGAACTTGTTGAAGCAAATAAAGGCCAGTTTATTAATACACACCCATTAACATGCTCACTTTGACCCGTAATAGAACATGGCTTATTTGTATTATTAATCACATAAATTAATTTCATTTTAAAGAACATGTCAGCCATTATATTAGTATTTGACAAAATCATTCCATAATAAGCAAGCGTGTAGGCACAATTTTAAAGCCTTTCTATTTAGGGTAGGACCTAAATGCTTTATAGAGTAGTACAAATATAGATGATAATTATGCCAACACCCAGGAGCATCATATTCGGCTCAAATGTCTAACATAAGTAACTGTTAAGAAAATACATTACAACAACTAACACGAATTCCACAAAACATAACAAATAACATCGTCTCAACTGTTTATTAGTCACTTGTGTAACGCACATAGACAATAAGAGCTACCTATTTGAGATGCAACACAAGCTGACTTAAGCTTCCCGTTTTCATACCAAACTTTGCGGCTATCAATGAGTTCATTCACAAAATCATCCAATTTATGGATGTTTATATTCGGCATGACGACAACATGTGCAATGTTCCCTTGACACGCAAGTTGCCATTTGCGTGTGAACTTCTCATCTTGTGGACGCTCAAAAACAACTGTACTACTAAGCTCATTAAGCATGGCCCCTATCCCGGCTTCTGTTAAACGACCCTTTATTTCTGAGGCAATATGACTTCTTTTAAAACCCTCTTAACCTTTTCCGACTTAATGCGTAACCACAGGAAAAAGGGGCATGGCCATAGCGACTACCCATGAATGTGCATCTGTAGAATCAAGATATTCACTTTCTTGAAAGGGCATTGATATGCTTCAATCTTGTTATTTGTACACCACATGGCATTGGACAACCGATAAACTTATGACCTGAAACACTCACGCTTCCAATGGGTTTCTTGAAAGAAAGCTTCGGTGCCTGATTATAGAAAAAAAAATACAAAGTTTTGTTATTTTTAGTGATACTCCAGCATTATTAACTAGAAACGAGTCGAATAACAATTAACAACAAACTAGATGATAGCATCTTGTAAGGAATGTACTAAAACTTTTTTTCACCTTACAAGACAATACAATTAGTATACGAAATGTTTTTTTAAATCTTAGCAAATTATTTTGAATGACCTAGAGGTTATAGTGTCACGGGAAACTGAAAAGTATGATACAATAAAAAGGATGAAGGACTTACAAGTTTAACAAAAGGCATCATTAGACCAAACAAAGCCCCGTCACAGTGGATATAGAATCGGTCATGTGAAAATCCAGATTCTTCGAGAGTCTTTATAACCAAATCAAGATCATCGACAGCTCCTTTCATAGTTGTTCCTGCAAATACATTTCTGATTTAAAACACGATCACAGAGGATGTATCAGTATAAACAGACAAATAAATAACATAACGTAAGTACCTATATTCAAGTTAATAATTGCTGGTTTATCCTTGTGAAGAAAGAGTTTAGCTTTAAAATCTTCACAATCAATCTCTCCGGAGATTAACGTGTTGACCTTTTCACAATCCATTCGGTACATTCTTGCTGCCTTAAATATGGAATAATGTGAATCAGATGAAGCGTATAAGATCCCATCAGGAAAAGTTTCTCTCCTGCATAATTGCATGTCATATAAGCATATTATTAATAGTAAAAAACCCGATAAAAGCATAAAATATAGTGTAGCTACAAACCCGACTAGTATTCCATGAAGATTGCCTTCCGTTCCACCATTTGTAATGTAACCCCAATATTCGTTCTTTTCCAACTCCCATAAACGGGCGAACCAATCCAATACACCAACCTCAAATTGCCTTGAATGGACACCCAAATTGGGCTCAATAAATGGGTCCCCGCCGTTTTTTATGGAGAAATATTGTAACTGAGATAACGCACCATAATCGAAGTCCAGATTCAAAGGATAGCCTATTAGAAAATACAACTTCAGGAATGTACAACAATTGATATCAGACATTAGTATTTGTTAAGATGCAAAAAAATTATTACCCAAATGATGCTTATTCCTTTCAAGCAAGTACTTCTGATATGTAGCTAAAACACTCGCTGTATACGCTTCACGTTCACATGTAACCTCATCATCAGCATCAGGCTCAGTTACTTCAAGACAACTACTATACGCATTCCTCCCCAAAACAATCTCCGTCGGTTTCTCAATCCCATTAACCAATTTCACATCATTAGCAACATGTAGCAGAAGATCATTGATCACAGTCGTTGGATCATAATCCTCAGGTAATGATTCGACTTTGTCAAGGTTAAGGTCACGTAACATCACATCAATACCTCCTGCCATTTTCTAACTCTAAAAAAACAAATAAAACCCGTTAAATATTTAAAAGATTCAAGCTTCAATATACGGGTGCTTGGATTAGCTTATTTTTCTGGCTTATGGGCTTATTTGGATGTCAAAAAGTTTGTAAGATCACTTTCTTCAACTTATAAGTTTATCAACTTGAGTTTATGCCGTATAAGCGTTTGTTTGAGCTTATATGGGGGCTCAATAGCTTATGTGATTTCGGCTTATATTTCATAAGCTCGAATGTTCCAGATTATTTTGAGATTTATGAGCTAATATAAGCCGGAAAACTTGGGTTTATGAAATATAGCCCGAAATGACGTAAGGTTGTAAGCCCACGATAAGCTTAAACAAACACCCAATATTGGGCTTATGATGGAGCTTTTCCAAATTCACAACAGCCCATAAGCGGTAAAATAAGCTAATAACATAAAAAAAATGATATAAATAGCAATAAAATGTTACCAAGATTAAAACTTTACTGTATGACTGCTAGAGACAAATTAAAAGAGTTCAATCTCCCAAGATAAATAGCAACTCTCAAGTAAATTAATAAAGGAAAGAGACTACTTTTATTCTATATGGTGAGACTCTTATATACTAAAAGTACAATGTATGACCTCTTGACTTTAGGAGCAAAATTAATAAAATAAACATGGGACCAATACATGCAACAACTTATGAACGTGCATGGAAACTAAATACATGCATATGAAAACGGCTTTGACCCGAATGTTTTGTTTGGACCGTCAGCGACATCGTTTTAGCTTTCCAATCGACCAACAAACTCTTGAACTTTTCTATAACAAGATTTCATGCATTTATCCTCCTCATATTCTCACCATTTGGTGTTTTTACCTAGCTATATATCATCTTTAACCTCTCTTTTGACCTATCTAGGGTTTGTTTTATTTGTACGGAAAGTAAAAAGATATATTAGTGATATACAAGCCTCAACTCAAGTCACCATCAATATACACATATCTGACCTCGATAATGATGATGATGATTATGATTATGATGATTATGATCCGTATGATGACGATATGTACGAGAATCATGATTTGTCCTAGCACCTGCAATCTGTTTGTGATGATCTTGATATCACGGTCCGTGGCAGAAAGAAGAAATGATTTTTTTGATGTTTATTGAGTCAATTGTAATCTTTTTTTAGAACGGTGGTTTATATAAAAAACAAGCAAGATGCTAGATAAGAGTACAAGAGGGGGATAGAGCGTTACAAGGGTAATCGAACCACTCTATCCAATTTAAAGAGTATTTTTTACATCTAATAGAAATCCAATTGAATGAAAATGTCTTAACGTCGTTGAAGATGAGGTCTTTGGAGGGTCTCTTAGAAGAGAAAATGATGTTGTTTTCGTATCGCCATATGGACCAGATGGTAGTCTAGACTATCGCATCGAAAACACTAGAGAATTTGTCTTCAAGTGAAGTGCGGTCCGCCAAGTGAACCAAATCAAGTAAAGTGACGACGGAGACGTTCGGAATCCTCCACCATTTTAGAACATCTAGCCAAATTTCCTTAACGACCTTGCAATGGATGAAAAGATGCTCTTTCATTTCGATGTCATCATCACACAAGGGACACCACACGGAGTCATGGTCTATGCCTCTACGATCAAGGTTGGAACGAGTTGCCAATCTACCATTCAAAACCCGCCAAGTGTTGATGTTGATCTTCAATGGGATGGCAATGTTCCAGCGCGTTGTTGGAGATGGGACATAAGCGTACATAGAGGTGATGTAGGAACACATACCCTTAACCTTATCTGAAACAGACTCATTAGATTGGTAAGCTCCTCCAGTTCAGGAAAAGTTCTCGGCTCCCTTCGCCAAGCCCAGTTAAAGAGCAGACCAGGAGGAGAATTTGGGTTTGCCGACCCAATATCTATAAGGTGAGAAATAGGAGCTGAAACATTAGATACCAGACATCTTTCACTAACATAGCAATTTGGGTTAACATCTAGCTTGTGAAGTCGGGGGAACAAGATATGCAAGGTTGAACCTCCTGCCCAAGTGTCATGCCAAAAGCTAGTCGTTTGGCCATTTCCTAGCTTAATATTGAAGATCGAAAGGAGGTTGATGTTTACTTTGAGGAGATCGTCTCTAACTCTCACAATATGGTACCAAACACGGGAGTTAGATCTTATATAAGATTATCATTAAGGCAGCCCGACAAACCATGTATAGTGCAAATAACTTTGCGCCATAAAGCATGGTTCTCATTACGAAACCTCCATCACCATTTTGCAAGCATTGCTTGGTTGCAAGAACTAAGATTACCGATACCAAGACCCCCATGATTTCTGGGAGATAAGACTTTATCCCAAGCAATCCAGGAAACCGTGTTTTCATCCATTGAACCACCCCAAAAGAAACTTCTCCTGATACTTTCAAGCTTATTGATTATCTTCTTAGGAGCCTTGAAGGAGGAGAAGTAATACACACCCAAACTACCAAAAACTAATTTAATCAAAGTGAAGCGCCCACCAATAGAGAGAGACATGGATTTCCAATTAGAAAGACGCTTATGAAATCTCTCGACAAGAGGTGACCAATGGTTACATCTTGACATATTGGCTATAATAGGAAGACCCAAGTATATACACGGGAATTGAGAGGCTAAGCGACCAATGGTGGAAGCAAGGGAGTTCAATTATAATATAGTCTTAGTAGTATCCTCCTATGGAGTAGTTGTTCTTGTTATGTTTGCTTTTTTGCCTATGTAACGGGCTGAGATGTGAGACTCATCAACATCCTTTGTATTAAATCGCTTTTTTGAAGTAATACATTTACGGGGAAACCTTTTACCAAAAAAAAAATACATATCTGATAAGACCAAACAGAAACGGTAGAAAAAAAAACTCAGCTCAAAGACACATGCAAGAATAACAAACAATTGTAAAAAAAGAAAAAGGATAACATGAGTTAGTTGTGAATCGGAAGATAAATTCAAAATTGGCAAGTAGCCGTCTCAAAATTGTTTATCATGAAAAATACAATTAAATATTACAAATTGCAACATTGTAGACTATTGTTTATCATGAAAAATACAATTAAATATTACAAATTGCAACAAGTTAAAGTCGCTTTCGTTGGTTTGGTGTCTTGTGACTAGAGATGGCAATGGGTCGGGGAATTTCGGGGATCATCTTTCCCGTCTCCATCCCCAATCTCAATTTTCAACCCAATCCCCGGCCTCATACCCGATGGGGATTAAAATTGAAATCCCATCCCCGTCGGGGACAGGGATCCCCATCGGGGTATCGGGGATTTTTCTTCTCACGTATAATTAAATATTTTGTAATAATCCAACTTCATATTTTTAGCATTTGACAACCGTCACATCCAACAAAGTATAATAAGCATTGAAATAGAATATAAGAATTAGGAAATTAAAGATACATAACTTCAAAAATAGTTTTACATACTTCATACATGCATCAAGAATTCAAAACATGTTGAAACAAAAGTAAAAGTCTAACAGTCAATTTGTGAAAATTAAGAAGAAAATTCAAATCAATCCATGTAATATAAGTGATGTTTAAACTTAATATTTTTCAGGTATGAGTTCGGGTACGGGTATGGGTATCTAGAGGGTATTACTATCCCCGCCCCTATCCCCGTTTCTAATATTGGGGATTCCCCATCCTCGTCCCCATCCCCGGTCAACTCGGGGATTCCCCGGTCAAAACGGGTTTAGGTATCGAGTCCCCATCGGGTACGGGTTTTATTGCCATCCCTACTTGTGACCTTTATTCCTTTTAATGTCAACCTTCTATTGTTATATAGTGAAAGGTTTATTTTATACATATCTGTATTATATGTAATGGATACCATTCACTTTATTTAATGCATTAAAACATTTTGTAAATAAAATATTAAGCATTATCATCAATAAAACTTGAATTCAATTAAACACAACAAATAAAGTATCTAAATTAACCAAGACATGTAAAAAATATACTAAACCTAAACACATTTACTTGATGCTTATACACTTTCATGAATATTTTGTTAAAAACTACGTACATGTAAACAAAGTTTGGTTCGGGTAACCGCGGATGTTAGTTTGAAGATACAAACCATAATCAAACTGTGATAAGAGGATCTTTTCCGTTTCAGGTTTTTATGGTGTCGGTTTCTTGGTTATCGTTTTTGTGGTTTCGGATTGAGCGACGGTCGGATTTTTTGGTGTCAGAAACTAACAAGACTCGAAACACAAAATGTCTAAGTATCAAGCACCGGCCACTGTATATACGTGGTCAGACCCAAACGGTAATGTGAACTGCTGGTCTCAGTCGCCACCATCAAGCGCCTCCGCTGCCCCTTTGAACCTACACCGTACCTTGCCTTTCCTCCGCCACTCCCGTGTTTATGAATTCACTCTTCGGTTTCATGAATGTCTATACTTGTTTGTCGTCGTACATATCTTTTTTTCTGTTGATTATATTTGATGTTCTAATAAACTTCTTCTAACTCTAACAAAAGATTAGACCTTACGATTTACTATATAAATTGTCATTTACTCGATCATTCTATATATCTCCTATAGTCCTACACGCCTAGCTCACTTAATTGCTGTATATTCTCCTGTTAATGTAAAACAACACGATATGAAGGGACTATCTGTAACCAAATTTTCATATGCAGTCTCACACTACTGATGTGTTTACAAAGGCGATAAACGATAATTTGATTACCCTCTCAAATGGGTTAAAAAAATCTTTTGAAACCTTAATTATTACGTAATATCTTTAGAAAATCACCACATACCAATGTTTTAAAAACCGGGTTGACCCGGCCGGTTCAACCGGTTGAACCGTGAACCGGCTCGGAGACCGGTCCGGATGAGACCGGGTTTTTGCTTGTTTGAGAACCGGATTGAACCGCCGGTTTTTCGTTGACCCGGTTTGATAAACCCGGCCGGGTCATGACTTTTTATCAAAAAAATATAACAAAATCTTTTTTTCTCAAGGATTTTTCTAATTTTAATGGATAAATTAAAGTGATGAGGACTATTTTTAGTTAAAATCTTATAAATGAGTAAATTAAAGTTATAAACTAACTTATAAACACCAACTAAGTTTTAATATAGATTGTTATAACTTAGATTTATATTAATTGTTGTTGCAAATATTTGCTATATTATAATAGAAATAGAACTTAAAATAAAGCTTATCGGTAGAGTCTTAATATTTTTCATCGGTTTCAATCGAATGAAGAAAATAAATCGAATAAATTATGAAATTACACAACTTTACATATTAAATATAGAAAAAAGTATACATATGTATAAAACCGGTTCGACCCGGCGGTTCAACCGGTTGAACCGGTGACCCGGTGAACCGGTGATTAAACCGGGTCGATTAAAAAACCGGGTTTTAAAACATTGCCACATACATACAAACAAGACTTAATTATTCAATGTTGTCCCATATTTTCAATTTTCCATAACACGAATTAATCAATTTTGATATGTCGATGGTCTTCAAAGACTGCGAATTGAGGTAAGTTTTGGCGGCTTTGGGACCATGTACAATATGGGCAATCTGGATTTCAAGCAATAATGCCACATTAAATGTTGTCCGATCCCACCTTTTTGTATGTAGTGAATTAATCAACTTTGATATGTCTATGGTCTTCAAAGACTGCCAATTCGATTAACCTTCAAAAAGGCTAAAAATAGAATTTCATCTCTATCCTTACAAACTTTATTTATTACTACGTAATATCCTTACAAAAACGTCAATATTCTTCTCAATATTAAAAATACTCATGTATATACAATTTAATAAGTTAAATATTGAAAAACGATTTTAATTTCTAAAACTTTTATTTTGATATTAATCAACAAGTTAAGTTACCTTTTACCCTTTCCTTTGAAAATCACTACATACATAGAAACATGACTTTTTTTTCTAGGACTTCACCACATCTATTACTCATGGAGGAATATGAATCAAATAATGTCTTTTTTTGCAAACCTATCATATGGTGTAATTCTATTGGCAATTTATGATGTTAGGAGAATATGATAATATCATAGTGAATTTAAAAAATTAACCTTTTATTTAATATTTGTGTTTGTGGACCACACACATACTCATCAATACAAATTTCTTGAAACAATTATATAGCAATATATTAAAAAGATTAATGATTAATTTAGTGGCCTATAGGATTCTTATTTCACAATAAAAACAAGTAGCAAAAATGGTGGAGGAAATATAATCAGAAATGCCACATTGACTAAATATTTACAAAATAAGATTCACAAACACATATGTCATGTGAATATAGCTGGTGAAAAATAGGAAAGAGAAAATATTAAACACCTTTATTGGTCTAATTCATTTGTCATGTCATTGCGTGGACAAATTTTTGTAAATATTTAGTGAATGTAGCATTTCTCAATATGGAAAGACGAAATGGATTGAGAAAAACAAAGGCCAAAGTAGGCAGCGAAGGGTCAGCGCGAACGATGGTCTACAATAACAAAATGTAGTAGAATAGTATGGAATGTGACAAATAAACAATAGCATAACAACTCAAATCCGTCAATTTTCCATTACAATTTATCCATGTTACAGAAAGCCGTCTCGGGAACCTTGCTACTAAATGAACTGAGTCAAAAGAACGCGGGTTAGACTTCAAGGGACCATTCCCTATAAGGAATGCCACTATTCGCGCAAATGCCAAACAGCCAAAAGCAGTACTTATATCCACCCGTTGTATCTTTATTTCTCTTGCCGATGTGGCATGCTATTTAAGATTTTAAAATGTATATAATAGTGAATGAGACATTAAATGAGACATTAACTTATGCAATAAATAACTAAATGGATACCTTATCAAAAAAATGCATCTTGCAAAAACGTTTTTCAAAAAGACGAGGAAATGATTTTAAAATACATTTACAGTATGTTAGGAATGAGCGATATTTATATTATGTATAATTTGATTGAATGCGGTTTCTTCGTAGCAAGACATTTTTAACGGTCACAGTGTTATCGTACTCGGGTGTTCCGCAGCAACGCGCGAATGGAAATCCTTGTTTACTATTCAACACTTTCAATAAATGTAATTTTTAAAACATTTTTTCATTCAAAAATACAATCAATAAAACTCATTGTACACACAAATATAACTGCAGATCAACTTATCTAATCACCTAGACAACCTCCCTTTGGTGATGAGTCCAAAATTGTGTGCTCACCAATACAATACAAGAGATAATGTGTTGTCCTCAAACGAGTGAAACAATGAAAAGAATACAAGATTCACAACAACAATACCTCACTACAACCCTCTTTAATACCATATTAAGACTAAAACTAAATCACGATCAAGATCAAGATGATCTTGTTACAGCTTATCAATATGAACAAGTGAGAGATAGACGATTTTTGATAGAGAGAGAGAGAAATAATAGAATTAGTTAACCTTAGAGCTGGGAATGATATGTATGTATAACCCCAAATGTTTCATTTCAGCCTTTGAAGAGATAAAGACCTGCCAAATACAAACAAACACAAACTAAACACCAAATTGTTAGAATAAAGTACATGAATGACCCCTGCACTTTTATAAAACCAAGAGGGTGCATATAGCAGTCATACATTTGAACACTCCCTCTCAGACTCATGGCCTGAACATATCAACCAAACCAAGTTTTACACAAAAAAACCTTGTCTTGAGCAATACTTAATCTTTTGTAAAAATATTTGCAACATTATTTGCAGAAGACACTTTCAAAGTTTTAATAACTCTAGATGAAAATTTTTCTCTAACCAAATGAAGATCAATCTCAAAATGCTTAGTTTTCTCATGAAACATAACAATTTGAATAGCAAAACTGCTATCACAATAAAGATGTGCAGATAACAAACCATCCACTTCTAGGTCTTTTAATATTTTTACTACCCAGATAAGCTCACAAGTAGTAGATGCTAAACATCTATATTATGACTCAGCAGAAGACCTAGAAATGGTTACTTGTTTTTTTCTTTTGATTATTACAAAAATATAATGTGACACTCTATAAATTTGCAGGTCAAATTTTTTTCATTTACGTGCATAAGTTGACTTTTTATAAGTTACGTGTTGACCTGACCAAAAATTGGGATGTTATCCCGCATATAACTGAGAAACGTTACTGGATGCGTTCTGGCTTGATATTTAACGTAGTCTTTGGAAAACTATCGCGTTTTTACCCTGCAAGCATATGTTTAAGTTTCTGTGATCTATCTTAGAAAATCGTGCGTTTTGTATTTTTCGGGTATTGCATATATTACTAGAAATAAAATCGAAAGCAAAAATATCATAAATCTTAATGGAAAAATATCTAGTAAAAAGGAATCAAGTTCAAAAATCAAATCCTCCCCCCCCCCCCTTGTATCCTTGTGGTGCCCCCCAATCACCAACACAAACCCTAAAATTTCACCCTTATGTCTCCTTGGTACACCTTTGGTCCTAGGATTCTCTTATGGAAGGATCTAGGTTCAATTCTCATTCAATGCACCCAGTCCTTATTTATTCTTTCTTATCATTCATTTCCATCATTCATTTCTCTCACTAAAAATACACACAAAGGAAAAAATCTCTCTTCTCCTTTCTCTTTCTCTTGCGTCGTCCAAAACCATACAAACACCACCTTGGGTGTTTATTGCTCATTTATTCAAGATTTGAAGACGGTTTGTTGATTGTGGTTTATTCCAAGTGTTTTTGGTTCATCCTTTAGTAATTTCGGATTGTGTTTATTTTTATTTGGGTTAAAGTTCAAGACTTTCTTTACCATTCTTTCTCATACAAGTAAGTATCTTTGTTTCCTTTGTTTGGGTGAACTTTTCTTCTATTCTTTCACTCACCATCTTCTACTCTTCTTAAAAACTATGTCATCCACGTTTGAGGTCACTTTTTGTAACAAAAACACTAATATGAATAAGGTTGTACAACTCGTTGTTAAAGTTTGAAATTTATCTATAAACTTGCATTTTTCGCGGACTTTTGAGGTTGTAAATGAGACGATAAGATTAGGTTAGTCTTTGGGATGGTTTTTGTTGTTGGATTTAGTCGTGAATGGAGATAGGATAAATTAGGTCATTGGGGAAGATTGTGGTGTTTTTGGCTAAGTGCTTGATAGGACATATTGCTGTCCGAAATTGTTTTGTAGGTTTTTAGTGTCGTAAAAACGTTTTGACAAGATAAAGTTTTAAAATTTGGATAGTATATGTTTCCTAGACGAATTTGGATATAAAGAACGTGAAAAACGGAGTTATAACGAAGGAGATATGACCAATTTAAGATTGACGAAAAACAAATGATTTTGACAGCTTTTTAACAAATTACGGACATTCTGTCCTGATTTTAAATCAAGGTTTTGACCCATTTTGGTTCCTATTTGGCCAAAGAGTATAGAAGGAAACTTGTCCGGAATGAAATTTTACTGAAGATAACGAACGTTATTTAGGCTTGAAAGTAAAAAAATGAAGGAGTTATTCCATGAGAAAGTTAAGTCATTTTAGAGACACTATAAACAATTTAAATGCTGATTGAAATAAGAAAATAGCTTTCTGAGTGTTTTCGAGTCCGATTGAGTCTTAAAAACCTTAGCGAAAGATAATGTGTCGGTTATATTTATGCGACGTTAGAAACTTTTCCAAATTGGTAATTTTTGTATACATGTCATAACCTAACTAAAAACCATATATTTTCGTTAAGATACTTATTTATTAAATATACTAAGACACAAATGTAAGTGGATGATTTATACTTCTATAAAAGTCATATTCAACGTTTCGATATGCTATTCTCGCTTCTAAAGCGCGTCATTATTATCTAGGTCGCGGTTAGGACCTTGTGCTTGTTACTTCACACGTTGATTATTTTGTTGCTCACCATTTGCTTAAGGTGAGTTCGTAGCCCTATGTTTTTACAATTTTTATAATCATTTACAACTTTGAGGTGAGAACATTGCTTGCTTTTAAACTGTGGACACAAGTACTTACTTTACTCTTACATGTTTACGTGTTGCCCAAGTTACCACTAACCCACTATTGCCCGTACTCATGAATCGTTAACTACTGAATGTAAGCGCGAGTGTTATAAATAGATCTATTGGGACTGATAGCCCCTGTATGGGTTTGGTAATTCTTACTTGTATTGGGTACTCATGGTGTAGGACCGGTCAAACGGACGTATACCATGTCAAACTATAGGTGGTCTTTCGTTGGACACCTGTAAGGGCAAGCCTTTCTTAGCATCAAGTGTGCTACATACTATGTCTAGCTTCTATGTCATGAGTTTAGTGCAACGTAAATACCTTTTGTGATATTGTATGTGTTAAAATAGTCACACGTTTACAAATCTTGTGGTCCGTACTTGTAAAATTCTTAAACCAACGAATTCACCAACTTTATGTTGACGTCTTAAGCATGTTTTCAGGTGCTTAACTGGATTTCTCTTGATGTGCTTCATCGATTCTACGTGCATTATGACTTCACTTTTTAAGAAAACTTATGCCTATCATATAAATACCATTGTACTTTAAACATCATTTTAGCTTTCGCATTTTCAACGTATTACTTTGGGGATATTGTAATGACTTAGTTATTTTATAATTATGCAATGATGTTAATTTTCAAAACATTCATATAGTGGTCGTTCTTTTGTACTTGTGTTTGAGATATTTATGGTCGTCACACCCTCGGTTACCTATTTTGACGAGACCTGATTTGGGGTGTGACATATAAGCAAAAACCTGAAACTGGTTTTCTAGTTGTAGGACATTTAGCCCAATCATTATTAGAGTAAGCATACAAATTATGTGTTTTACCATTATAAAATTGAACACGAGTACCAGGAGCATTTTAATGATATCTAAGCACTCTTTGTGCAGCAATAAAGTGAGAATGAAGGAGAGCATGCATATGTTAACTTAAGAAATGACCAACATAAGATATATCAGGTCTAGTAATAGACAAATATATAAGTTTACCAGCCATCTTTTGATATTCAGACATAATAGACAAAAACTTATCATTATCAGACTCAACATGACTAAGCACAACATTTTGCTGCAAAGGAGTAGCAGCAGGCTAAGGAGCCTTAAGGCGAGTTACAGATCAAGGCTCAAGGTGCAGTAAGGCGCAAAAGGCTTACAGAGACTTGAGGCGTGGCGCAGATCAAGGTGCGAGCTTTATGAATATGAGTCACATTAAACTGAAGTAAATTATAATAGTTTATGAGAAAATTTATAGGTTAATGATGACTTAAATAACACTAAAATAGTTAATGTGCTTCAGATTCATAGCATGACAAGATTACGTTATCTCATGCGTAAAATATAGGGAGGAGTCTGTATGTGTAGACACTTGAATTGAACGAACAGACACTTAAATTGATTGATTTATTAGTTTCTAGGTAGTTTCTAGGTAATCTATTATTAACATATGAGGGCGATGAATGTTAAATTCAAAAAGAAAGTATCAAAATCCATCACCTTTCCTAGGCGCGCCTAGGCTCAAGGCTCTAAATCCAAGGCTCTGCACTTTTTGTGAGCTTGTACATGTGCGGAGCCTCGATTTGAAAAAATCCCTAGAGCTTGAGGCTTAGAGCCTTAGAGCTTAGGCGCGCCTTGAGGCGTGCTTTTTAAAAATATGGCAGGCTTGCAAGCCAACAAACTATACTCACATAACAACTTAAGATAATATTTTCTTTGAGATAAACAAAGACCATTTTCATTTTCTAAAACCTCAATTCCTAAAAATATTTAAGTAAACCAAGATCTTTGATCATAAATGTAGAGCTCAATTTTTTTTGAATTTATCTATTTCAATTTCATTGTTCCTAGTAACAACAATATCATCTACATACACAAGAATAGTAATGAACAAACCATTCTTATTTTTCACATTTACAGAATAGTCATTTAGCAATGGTTAATTTCTCATTCCATTGTCTAGGAGCTTGTTTTAAACCATACAAAGACTTAACAAGTCTGCACACTTTAGTTTCATTCTTATCATAGCACACATGATGTAATTCCATATAAACTTCTTCATTTAAATCCCCATAAAAAACATCATTCACATCAAAGTTGATATAAAGGCCGAATATTCTTAACAAATAAAGCAATTAAGCATTTAATAGTAACCATTTTAACAACATGACTGAAAGTATCTTCATAATCAATGCCCTCTATTTGGCTATAACATTTAGCCACAAGCCTAGCCTTATACTTATCAGTCTCACCAAATAATTTGTACTTAATTTTCTAAATCCACTTACACCCTATAGCTTTTCTTCCATGAGCAAGATCAGCAAGCACATAAGTATTGTTTCAATACAAAGCTTCCATTTCAAAATTCATAGCATCAACCTACTTTGGGTTTTGAGAGGCTTCCAGATAAGACATGGACTTAAAACACTTATTTAATGTAGTAGAAAAACAAAAATGAATACCAGACAACTTGGAATAACAAACACATTTCTCAAGACCGTATTTAACACTACTACTAACAACAAAGTCATTCAACTTAGAAGGAAGATTTCTTTGTCTACTAGATCTCCTCAGCACTGGTGATGTTTCTAAATCATTAGTAGGATCCTTACCATTTTGACTATTATGGACATTGCCCTTACAGGTGACAATATCTCCTATTTGGGTTGCAATAGTTATAGCTTCATCCTTGATAACATCAAATATTTAATACTTTTTGTTATCAATTTCCCTATCAAAATGCTTGTAAATATCTCATAAATGCTTGAAAATGATACTTAATCACTTATTTATTGTGTACATGAAGAAATCAAGCATTTGAGTAAGAAACACGTGATTTGGACACAAAAACGAGCAAAAGTTAGATTTTCAAGACTTGTTACGGCGTAACCCCCCCCCCCACAAGAGTTACGCCGTAATCCAATTAAGGCAACAATGGTGATCACAACGATTACGGCATAATTACTTGTAACCTTTATGCCATAACCTGCCACGTTTGAAGATTGATGACGGATCCTAGTCAGCATTACGGCGTAACATGTATGTTAGAGTTACGCCGTAACAATTTTAAGCCTACGAAAAGAAAGCCTACATCAACATGATTATGGGGTAACCATACACAAGGGTTGCATAGTACCAAGTTCGAATATTATAAATTGAGCCCTCATTCGGCTTATTCGACATCAACCTTTCTACCATAGCATCAAGGGGCGAACCAAGCTTCCATAGGTCGAAAAAATCCATCTGAAGTCCAAGGGAGAAATCCCTTTACTTACTTTTGTATTTAATCATTCATAAACGACCACTGTAAGAATTATGAGCTTTCGATCAATGAATTCTTCCATTATTTCTTACTGTTTTGTTACCATGAGTGGCTAAGCACTTATAGTGTTGGCCTAGTTATGTAATTGCTATTGTTGTGATCTATGTTTCCTGTTTGATTATCATTTTGTTAGATATCCTTATAGCTTGACTCAGATCCTTACATTTTGGCAATATTGAAATGTATTTTTGATCCCGTTAGTCCTTTTATTAGGCAAACCGCTAAACTTAGGATTACCATGGTACTGGGATAAGTTGGCACCTATCTCTCCAGTGTAGGAATCGATCTGATTACCGCCTTAATTACTCTAAATACTTTAAAAAGCGCATAAACTCTTTCAGATAGGGTTAATAATCTATTTTGGTTATAGACAAGTCTTTTAGATGGTTGGTACTTAATAGCTACGACTAGGATACATTAACATCGAGGCTTTCGAGAAATTGGTATCCTAGGAATTATAAGACAGACCACGAACGTCAATTCGGATGTGTTGATACTAGAACACTAATAAAACAATACTTAGACTTTGCACTAGGAAACATGTTATAAACAGTAGTAATGAAAAAACTAGGTTAGCACACTTTTCTCTTTATAGTCTTCTTCTTAATTTACTTTTACGCATTTTATTTCCTGTCTTAATTCTCAAAACTATTTAACCCATTTTTAAACCTGTGACATTTCAAATTATAACTAATCTAAACTTAGCTCTTGGGATAACCTCGGGTTTACTAATCCTACATTAAACACGACCGGGTTTCTGTCTGTTAGTGCGTGTAGACATCGAGGATCGAGTTTTATAAATATAAAACTTGTTAAATAATTTCTTTTAAAGAAAATACGCATCAATCCTCAACTATAATATCACAGTCATCAGAAGCTACCCTCCTATTACCCTCTAAATTAGAAGTGTCCCCTCTTTATCATAGGGTCTTTTAAGTCTTTAGTTTCAAAAAAGTTTAAAATGTTTACCTTAAACTCATTTGGAGACTCATTTAAAACACCACGCTCATTTGTAAACTTATTTAATGACTTCATTTTAAAATGAAAAATGTATTCATAGAAGTTTACATCTCTAGAATAGAAAACAGTTTTACTATCAAGACCAATCAGTTTATAAGCTTTTTTTTATACTAGAAAAACAAATTAAGACACAATTTTCAAACATGAATTTATCACTATTATTTAAGATTGTAGAGTAAAACAGACACCCAAAAGACCTGATGTGAGAGAGATTTGGATCCTTACCATATACTAAAAAATAAGAGGAAACACCAGACAACACTGAGGAGGGTAACCTATTGATTAAAGACACAATAGTTAACACACATTCAGGCCACATAGATAGAGGGATCCCCCTGAAACATAAGACTCCTAGCAACATTCAAAAGGCTTCCATGTTTCCTCTCAGCAATCTTATTTTACTAAGGAGTAAAGGCACAAGAAGTTTGATGAACAATGCCCAAATCATTAAATAAACTAGATAAATGACTATTAACAAATTTAGTTCCATTATCAGACCTTATTATCTTAACCTTTTTTCCAAACTG
>BQNB010041364.1:36779-46812 GCA_026074375.1 Tanacetum coccineum
GAGCTTATTTGATAAGCTGGTTTAGCCAGCTTAATTTTCTTGCAATCCTTACAACATTTAGGACTTTTAAGAATTTTTTCTGATTTTTTCTAAACATTTTTACTATTTTTTATAATTTTTCGTAGATTAAAATTTTAAAAAGTCATTTAAAAATAGTTAATTTATTCAGAAAAATACAAAAAAATAGTTTTTTAGTTTTAGAATTAATAATTTGGGTTTACAAATTTTAAAAATATTTTTATCATTTTTAGATTTTAAATTTCATTTTTAGCTTTTTAATTTAAATTTAGAAATTCGTTTTAATTATAAAAAGTAGTGAAAAATATTTTTCTGAATTTTTATCACATTTTAGACTTTTCTAAAGTATAAAATCATTTTTTGGAATTTTTAGATATTAATTTGCTATTTTCTAGGATTTTAAATAGATTAAATAGGTTTTTAATTCATAAAAAATTATTAAAAAGTCAAAAAAATATAATTCCTTTTTAGAAAATTTTCTTTTGTCACTTTAGAGATTTAGAAACTAAGTTTGCATTTTTAGGGCTTAATTTTGATATAGTTGATAATTTAGACGCGTTTTTAGGATTCCCGTTTGCATTTTTAGTTTAAATTTGTGTTACCTTAATTGTTTTTAGTATAGATTGCATTAAATTTCCCGTAGATTTAGAAAGCCAATCAAAATATTCTTCATTCAAACATCAATTATCAAACCGACAAATGACTTTCCATTGCATTCCTTGTTGGGGATAAACGACCCGGGAATCACATACTTCCCAGTTTCTACATTGAGATTTTTTGATAATTATCCTTATTATATATTTAAAATTATTTATATTTATATATATATATAAAGGGATAGTTTCAAAAACTATCAGTCGTCGTGTAGGTGTTATTTATGTTATCAAGTTTTACTATTTATATTTTGCCGAATTTACCTAAAACAACACTCTAACGGTCAGTGTACCCGGTCGATGGGAGTTTTGTGGTAAGTAGGGTGTCGATCATTAAGAGCGAGAAACACTTTCAATTTATTAATACTTTGGTTTTTCTAATCTAAGTTAGTCTAATCTATGGTAAACCTATGCTAAACCTATGTTAATCATAAATCTAACAGACAAGGGAGGTTTTTTGTTAGCCCTAAAATATGGTGACTAATCCGGAATTACATTTATCATTTATAGTCGGGTCGGGTTAGTTTAGCTAGTCGATATCGAGACTATAAATACTCCCTTCATACTTCCATGGAGGGGTAGGAGTTCACATTGTAAAGTGTGAGTGTGTGTGTGGTTCCTTTTTCTCTATTAAACCACACACATATACAAACACTCCTCCCTTCTTCTTTCTTCTTCTCTTTTCTTTCTCTTCTCTTTTCTATATTTTCTCTCAAATAATATGGCTCAATTTCTTTTCCATTTTACCAAGCCTCCGGATCATTGTTCTAAGGGTGAATCTATACTGACATTTTTAGTCTGAGAGACTGGCACAGGTTTTGTGGTGACTAAAACCAATTAAAGACACTAAAACGCACACAAGAAAATTAAGAGAAGATAAAAGAGCGGTCTAGCCAAATATAAGAAAACTGTATTAACCATTATTAATCCAATCAGAATGTTGGTTTGTTTATTTAGTGCAATGATTTCTTATCTCGAGGCGGCGTATCATTCTTAAGATTAAGGCGGTACTTCTTCCTTAAACCTAGACTTGTAGAATCCTATCACAATTAAACGCATCCGCATAAAGCATCCTTATTTGCTGATTATAATCTATCTTAGGGATTAAAGCAATGGTGATCTTGTTAAACCCTAGCTCATGGAGACTTTACCCACTTACTGCTTAATTGTAACATTCCGTATTTTCAGGTCATTTACAATACTATTTAATTTCACTATTTATTTTTTTTCTCGTACGCGTTCACTTTTAATTTTAATCGTTAAGCTAAATCGCGTAGACTGAAAATGATCATACAATGTAAACGGGCATTAAACAATTAAATGTTTACATCAAGCAAGTGTTATATGATTATTATGAGGATAATTAATAACTTTGTTCATCTTATTTTTATTGGCTACGTAAAATGCTTACGTTTCGTAATAAAATGCGTTTAGGCATACCCGGAAGTTCTAAAACCTAACTACGCCTAAACGAATACCCACGATTATACCCAATACTCAAAATAATCAAAAATTACATCTTATATATATATATATGCCGAATTTTATAGGAAAGGACCAAGACTTTTCAAAGTTTACATCTTATACATAAATATCTAGATATTTTATAAAGTAAACTCTTACACCTTTACAACTTGTCATGTAAACTTTAACCTAGGGTTAGAAAGTAACCATGGTTAAGTTAGGGAGATATTTTGACTATAAATACCCATGCATGCATAAGTATTATTTACTTAAATCCTTACATACAAAATTTCATTTTCTTCCTCCCTTTTATACACAAAACCCACGGCACAAAACCCTTGCCAAACTAAATCCATACTTTGATTTTCTAAGATTATACAACCCTATACACAACATACTTAAGGTATTCTAAGGTGTTTACAAGCCTTGGATCACCATTTGCAAGTATTAAGAAGAAAAAGTAAAGATTAGGGTTTTGGAAACCTAATCTAGGGTTATAAGCTTGAAAGCTTGGTTTTGAATCTAAACACGGGTTTAGCATTCATTTTACATCCTATACATCATCACTAAGGTCTTTCTAAATCTTTCATACTTTTATTTCTTATGATTTTATGTGTTACATGTTAAATATAGCCATAATCACCACTAAGGACTTTCTAATATGTAAAATGAGTTATTATTTATGTTTATGATTATATGCACTTATTCTTATGTCATGTGATCCTATATATCATGGAAAAGTAAAAATAAAAGTATGTTAACCTATGGATTAAGTATAAACATGTTTAGGTTAAATTAGGGTTTTATAATGTTTCTTAAACTTCACATGTGAAAATAATGAAAGTAAAAGGGTTAAACTTGTTACAATGAATTTACAAGGACTAAGGATGATATTGAACCTTATTATAAGTACCACATATGTAAAATATGTTTTTAAGAGTTTTTATAGTAAACTACTAAGTTAATAATACATAAAAACAAGTTTTTATAAAGTTATACACTTAAATACATAGGGGCTGTTTTAATTCGAATCTTAGGCAGTAGCTTTTGATATTTTAGAGTTATAATACGCCTCATGACGATTCCATAATGATAAGAAACTCGAAAAACCGATCTATAACGAAAAAGATACGCTAAAAACGAGTTTACGACTATAAATACTTTTATAAAACTATTTTTATAAAAAGTTACTATTCATGGCAGTAGGTTTGAGTTTAAAACACTAAAATATGATATAACTTATGATTACAGATATCGAACACGAAGATCGTTCAAACGGAACTATAACGAATAAATTACGATATTTACCGATAATTAAAGTTTATAAAAGTAATTTTTATAAAATAGAACAAAAAAGCACTATTCATATGCCGTCGATTTATCTTTATAAAATATAATACCTCTTTTAATAACAAAAACGTACTCGAAGGGATTCACTAAATCGGGAGTAAAACGAAAAAAAAAAAAAATTTTTTAAAAAAAAGTTATTAACGATTACAAGTTTAACGCAAATAAAGCCAAAACGATTAATTAGCTGTTATGAACAGTAATTTTACTATTCATTGCAGAATCTTAAAAACTTGAAAATGTAATATTTTGATCGCTCGTCTTACTACGAAGACGTGGACGTAAGAAACGCGAGCAACGGACTTAAAACGACCAAATTAGGTCATTTTTACGAAAAGTATATTTATAAACGTTTTCACTTTATAAATATTATTTTACTAAAACGATTAGTCGGTGATTATGCTATATAGAATATTGAGTGGTTATCAAAGTGCTATATTACTAGGGAGTTTCATAATGAGGCCTCTTCGGATGGCGTATCGACGATGTTGTTGGATTTACGATTTAAAGTATCCTAACTCCTCGAACGTCATGTCATGACCTCTTTATTTATGATAGCCCGAACGATAGTACGATGTAACAACTATAAGATTATATTCAATGTTATAAATTGAAGTACTCGGTACTTATTCGACCTTAATTTAAATAGGTTGCATCGCACGTTTTGCGTGACATTTTATCTGTGATTATTGGACTATCAGTATTCAAGGTGAGTTCATAGCCCCCTTTTTACTACTTAATTGTTTTACAAACTCTAAGGGGTGAATTACATTGCTTATTTTACTATTGGACACAAGTGTTTTTCTAAGTGTTTTCAAAGTGTTTTAAACTGTATGCTATCCAGATTACTGCCTGAATATTATTGCCTAAGTTACCACTATTGCCAATTAAGTCCCTACTATATCATGAACCGTCAATTGCTATTGTAGTGAGCGCGAGTGTTGTGGATAGATCTATCGGGACTGACAATCCCCACCTGGAATTTCTGGTCACAAGTTGACCATGGTGCATTTAACATTGAGAATACTTTTAGGTTGATGGAAGCAATCCTATACATTTGGGGCACAAACTAGTTAAGGCTTCGGGTTCATGAGCTTAGTGCAATAATAAACGTTTTGGACTACTAAATGTGTTTTAGAGTCTATTATTACATCGATCTTGTGGTCCACCAATTTACCAACAAACCTATGATTTCACTCAACCTTTGTGTTGACTTTTAGCATGTAAATTTCAGGTCCTAGGGTATGAAGACTAAAGGGGAGCCGTGGCGGATATCAATGAAGATGGATTCTGTGTTTTATCTAAATTATATGCAACTTTTGTCTTTCATAAAACTTAAGTCATCTTTTGAGATTTTGTTTAAATGTATGTTGGATGTTTATGACATCAAAAAACTTATGGGACCTAATGTATTAACTCTGATATTTTGCTATAAATGAAATATTATCTTAAAATGTCCATTTTTGGTCATTTCCTATATCTTGTTTGTTGTACTTGAAGTAGCACCCCAATGTTACTATTCCGCTGCTACCTGATTTTGGGGGTTGTTACATTAATGGCAATTCATACACTAGTAGTCCACTAACCAAGTCTTTACTAATTAATTAAGAACGTAATCGTTGATCCCGAGGTTACCTGCTGGTCCAACTAAGCTCACAATCTAAAGGCAAAGATAGGTCGTTATTTGTGATCCTATTGATCTAGATGTATAAATCACTATATGGAGAGCTATCCTGACATCTAGATTACTTGGTCCATATCACTAGATCCAGTTAAATGATAGGTCACATACAAAAGCACGTAAACAAGTATAAATTGATAAACATAAACAAGCAATCAATGATAAATTAAGAAATCGAGATAAACAAACCAAACATTAAGATCTTCATAATAATGGCTAATACCCGAAGGTATTAGCCTTCAAACGTCATAATTAATACAAAAGTAATGATTTAACGAAGGCAAACTAACCGAGTTAACGAATGATACCAAAAACTTAACGATTATAAAAGTACAAGAAATTACACTTTGTCTCCTATGGAAATAATTACGGTGCTCGACCTCTTCTGCACTTTTTCTCATCTGAAAATCGACTTTTGTGGTTTAGGTATCGAGAATATGATTTAGCACACTTAAAACTTGTTTTTTAGTTTTCTATTTATAAGGTCTGGAAAAAGGTCTAAACGGCGTATCAAAAGTCTTCGATACGGCGTATTGGAGATTTCTTGGAGTAGGGACCACGTTTGATATCTTCCAGAATATTTTATTTTCATATGTCTTGGATACGGCGTATTGGTCAATCCTGGATACGACGTATTGGATCTTGTTTCCTTCATGGTCTTTGGTGAAGTATAGGCACAGATACGTCGTATCTTCCTTGATGGAAACAGCGTATTGGTTGTCAGAACAGTAAACTTCATATGTCACCGTTTAAGCTCCAGAATGCGTGCCTTTTAGCTAAATTTCACCAAGTACTCCATAATTACTACAATTCTCAAATAAAAATGATTAAGTAACAATTCTTTGCAATAATGATATAAAATAGGTTAATTACATGGGATAAATGATGCTATAAAAGTGACGTTATTTGATGTCATCAGAGGTGATGACAGATTTGAATATGTTTGGTACGAGAATGGAGAACGGGGTTTTTACTTAGGCCGATGGCACCTTTATTGTCACAAAGGACGATTATATCATCTAGGACTATGTCATAGTCAACTAGGGCTTGTTTCATCCATAAAGCTTGTTGAAAAGCTTTCTCAGCGGAAATATATTCGGCTTCAGTGGTGGAAATGGCTAGGGCGATTTGCTTCTTGGAGAACCACGATGTGAGGCAACATCCCATAAATGTGCATACACCGCTTGTGCTTTTGCGATGGACATAGTCTCCCGCATGATCAAAGTCAGCGTAAACAATGGTTTCTATCCCCGTTCCTTTAGGATACCATAATCCTAAATGAGTTGTTCTCTTAATGTATCTAAAGATCCTTTTTACCGCTTCTAGATGAGAGGTTTTGGAAACTTCTTGAAAACGGGCGCATAGACAAACACTAAACATGATGTCCGACCGACTAGCCGTTAGGTAGAGAAGACTACCAATCATGCCACAATACTTTGTGTCATCAAAGGATTCCCCATCTTCGTCCCTAGTGAGTTTGGTTTCGAATGAAATAGGAGTTTTGATTGGTTTGGAGTCTTCTAGACCAAATTTCTTGAGCATTTCCATGATGTATTTGGATTGGTTGAAAAAGATGCCATCTTCTAGTTGTTTGATTTGTAACCAAGGAAGAAGTTCAATTCACCCATCATGCTCATTTCAAACTTGTCATGCATGATTTTTGAAAATTCATCATAAAGGTCTTGACAAGTTGATTCGAAGATGATGTTGTCCACGTAGATTTGGACAATGATGATATGTGTATCCTTTTTTTGGTAAATAGAGTGTTGTCTACCAAGCCCATGGTGTACATATGGTCAAGGAGAAATTCCTTGAGTCTATCGTAACAAGCTTTGGGTGCTTGTTTAAGACCATAAAGAGCCTTTTTAAGTTTAAAGACATGGTTGGGCTTTTCAAAGTCGACAAAGCCGGGAGGTTGAGAAACATAGACTTCTTCATTTATAAAACCGTTTAGGAAAGCATTTTTGACTTCCATTAGAAAAAGTTTGAAGTCATGTGCATAAGCAAGGAGGATTCTTATAGATTCGAATCTTGCTACGGGAGCATAGGTTTCATCAAAATCTATTCCTTCTTGTTGGTTGTATCCTTGTGCAACAAGTCTAGCTTTGTTTCTAGATATGACACCATTTTCATCTAATTTATTTTTAAAGACCCATTTAGTACCTATTGTGGTTTGGTTATCGGGTGGAGGAACAAGACTCTAAACATTGTTTGTTTTGAATTGGTTTAATTCTTCTTGCATAGCCATAGTCCAACTTTTGTCTTGTATGGCTTCTTTGACATTTTTGGGGTCTATAGATGACACGAAACAAAATAAGTTACTTTGACTTTGGACTTGAGATCTTAAGGTTCTTTCATTAATCTTACCTATGACCGAATCTATAGGATGGTCTTTGGTTTCCTTGATGTTAACAATTTCTTTGTTTAATGGTTCATTTTCCTTGATTTCTATGTCTTCTATTTGGTTTTCTATGATTTGACTTTCTATTATATCATCATCTACTAAAGGTGATGACTTTAGAGGTGGACTTTCGTCGAATCTTACATTTAGAGATTCTTCGACCCTCATGGTTTCTTTATTTAGAATTACATATGCTTTACTAGTAGGCAAGTAACCAAGAAATATGCATTCGGTAGATTTTAGGTCCAATTTGGTGAGATAGTCCTTAGTATTAAGAATGAAACATTTACTATCGAAAACCTTAAAATATTCTAAGGAGGGCTTTTTACCTTTGAAAAGCTCGTAAGGAGTTTTTCCGAGGAAAGGTCTAATTAAGATCCTATTCAAGATACATGTGGAGGTGTCGATGGCATTACACCAAAACTTTTGAGGGATTGATTGTTCATTAAGCATGGTTCTACTCATTTCTTGTAAAGTACAGTTTTTACGTTCAACTACCCCATTTGATTATGGAGTATGATGAGCCGAAAAGTTATGAGTGATACCATTAGCATCACAAAATGCTCCAAATTGTACTTCGTTATCAAATTCCCGACCATGATCCGTGCTTATTGAGATAATAGGATAACCTTTTGTACTTGAATCTTTTTACTCAAAATTTCAAAGTGGTCAAAAGCTTCATTTTTGTGTTTTAAAAATCTTGTCCAAGTGTATCTTGAGTAGTCATCGATAATAACCAAAGTGTAGAAGTTACCTCCGTAACTTTGGACGACCAATGGACCAAACAAGTCCATATGAAGAAGTTCTAGACACTTAGTTGTTGAAATCATGTTTTTAGCATTGTGGCTTGCATGTACTTGTTTTCTAATATTGCAAGTGTTATAAAAATGACTTTCATATTTTAGTTTAGGCAAGTTCCTAACAAGCTCTTTAGATGATAGCGATTGAATAAGTCGCATATGACCCAATCTTCGTTGCCATAAGGTCGAAGTATCATCTATCGATGTTAGACAAAGACTATCTTTGGGTGAGTTTCCCATTTTCATTATATAAAGACCATTTTTCCTAATCCCTCTTCCTATGGTAATGTCGTCTTTAAGTATTTCACTATCGGTGTCACTAAATAGTACTTTGCATTTTTTATCACATATTTGTCCTATACGAAGTAAGTTAAAGCTAAGATTTTCTACATGGCTAACATCATGAATAGTAAGAGTTATGAGTGATTGTACCTTTTCTGATGATTTTGCTTTTAGTGTTACTTCCAAATACTACATTACCTCTGTCTATAGCCTTATAGGATGAGAAGAGATCTTTGTTGCCTATCATATGCCTTGAACACCCAATGTATTTGATCCATTCATTCGGTTCTAGCTTGACTTTTAGTCGAACCTAAAATCACAAAACAACTCAAGCATTTGGTCCCCAATATCTCATAGGTCTATTAGAGTTATACATACCATTTGGTTAGTTCATGTATGGATATGGAGGACAAGAATTCCATTGGTTAAAGTTAGGAGGTTGAAACTGATATCCTTGTTGAGTTGAATAGTTCCAACCGACTTGGTGATAATCGCTTTTAGGATATAGTGAGTTGGTTCTCTTATGGGGCATTTTAGAATGTGTTTGGATTTTACTTTTTCCAAGTTCTTGACCAAGTTTAAGAATTAGTGCTTGTTTTATATTCTTTACAGAAGTGTTTGACAAAGATTTTCAGTTATTTATACGGAGCAATTTTTCTTTAATACGTTGGACTCTAAATTTCCTACATTCTCTGCAGAGAGCCGATTCTGTTCGATTGAACTGTCCGGTTCTCTTGCAGAGGGAACCAGCAATGCCTGTTCTACAGTGGACTTTTGGTCGACTATAGGACTTAATTTTTTGGTTTTAGTGTTGCTAGTAGAAGCTATATCTTCTGTGAATCCAATTTCATGCTTCTCTTTTTGTGGTTTTTTCTTTTCAAGAATTTCTTGCAAAATGACACTACTATTTTCGAAATTAGCTAGTTTTAAAGTTAGTGAGCTAACTTTAGATTGAAGGTTGACACATATGTTACACGAATCAAAACCTCCTTTATTTATAGTGAGAGAAAGTAGAGAGAGGGTGAAAGACAAATGTGTGTTTTATTAGAGAGAGAAAAAAAACAAGAAAAATGAACTTTCACCATGGAGAGACATGGAGGGTATTTATAGCCTATAAAAAAGCTAACTATACCACATATACAATAATAACCCCTGCATGTCACGCAGTGTCCATAGCTAGTCCAATTCACGTGAAAGACACCAGCTTTACAAAATAGTAAGGCTAAAAATCTCCCTCCAAGATGATGTCACACGTGAATTGGTTACAATGTTTCCTACAAGCAAAAATAAAGTAAAATGATAAGAATTATCAACACTATAACGATGAAGTCCAGTATTCCTTGAGATTGTCTTCAGCGATCTTGATCTTCTTGAATACTCCAAGTTG
>BQNB010041365.1:0-13842 GCA_026074375.1 Tanacetum coccineum
CTAAAATTTTGGCGCCGCTGCCGGGGAGGCTGTGAAACTATTGTTGTGTTTACGTTTAAAGATTAGTATTTGAAGACCCTTCCCCGTAAAGTTTTCGCTTTAATTTGAAAATTTTTTTTGAAAAACAACATAAACAACCGTTGTGTCACTTGTGAAATCGGCTCACCTTTAGATTACAAATTATAAGAGAGGTATAAGGAGGGTTGATTCGACGAACTTCGACCCGAAAGAAGAAGGTTTTTAATAGCTTTGCCCTTTCCCGCTCCTCCGCTTCTTTGTGCGTTTTCTAGAGAGCTACCGTACACTTGTTTGATTATCGGTTACAAAAATATTTTTCTTTTTTTATTTTTTCCCTTATTTTGTTTTTAGTGTATACAAACTCGCTCTTCTTCAAAATTCGTTGGTGAACCTTCTACGAATCCTACTTCTACGATTCTGAATCGTCGTAATCGTAGACGTTCTAAACAAAGAGTCGAACCATTTTCTCTTGAAGAGAATCCCGTAGTTACGATGGCCTATCTACGTACTATGGCGGAATTACTTCGTGCACCCACCTAGTGTTATGCGGAGGAAATCGTAGTACCACCCATTCCCGTTGAGCATTTCGAGCTCAAGCATAGTCTAATCAATCTTGTAACTTCAAAACAATTCTTCGGTTTTGAGAAAGAAAACCCTCATGCTCATATTCGATATTTTAACAATATTACTTTTATGTTGAAGTACAAAGATGTGCCCGAGACATTGATTAAGCTTATGCTTTTTCCATTTTCTATCGATGGTCCAGCCCGGATTTGGCTCGACAAAGAACCTTCTCGTTCTATTCTCACTTGGGATGATCTTTTGTCCAAGTTTATTAACAATTTCTTTCCTCCCTCAAAAACAACAAATCTCCGGAATGAAATTTCAAATTTTCAACAACGTTTTGATGAAACATTTTATGAGGCATAGGACCGATTCAAGGATCTCCTTCGAGCATCCCCACATCACGATTTTACCGAATTGCATCAACTCGATACCTTCTACAATGGTTTAAACCCATCCGATCAAGAATCTTTGAATTCTGCCACCGGTGGCAATCTTTTGGAAAGAAGTGCACAAGATGTGTTGAGAATTATTGAAAACAAATCAAAAGTTCATAATTCAAGAAACAAACCGATTGTTTCTCAAGTGAAAGCAAGTAATGTTGATTCTACAGAGATAGCCAGTGTCGTGACTAGTGCCATGACCGCGATGTTTAAACAACATCAAGTAACCCTGGCTCTAACTTTCGTAAAAGCTATTGAGGAATCTTATGTTACTTATGGCGGTGCTCATTCTTACCGACAGTGTCCTGCCACCGATGGCAACACTTTTTCGGGCTATCAAGGCAATATTCAAGGATATGTTTCAGCAACCGTAGTGAACTACAATCAGGGAAATACCAGTTATCGTCCCCAGAGTGTAGCTAATCAGTTTCGACCACCCGGTTTTGCTCAACCGAATGTGCAAAATCAAGGGTTTAACCAGAATCGAGGAAATAACTTCAATCAAGGAAATACGTCTTATCAAGCTCTGATTCAAACTCAAGTTACTACTTCGAGTGACTTGGAGAAATTTAAGAAAACGAATGAGGCTAGTATGCAAGCCATGAGAAATCATATCAGTAATTTAAAATCAGAATTAAGAAATGAAATGCAGTCTACAATGCAAAATCAAAATAATACATTCAAGAATGAAATGAGGAATGAAATGCAAGCTACAATGTCAAATCAAACCAATGAGCTTAAGAATATGATGGCTAGTTTTTTCCAAATGAATACCGCTTCTTCTTCGGGTACGGGTTCACTTCCTAGCAACACCGTTGCTAACCCGAGAGGTGACTTGAAAGCAATCACCACCCGAAGTGGTATTTCTTATGATGGACCTCCAATTCCACCTCTTCCCAAGGTGGTGGAACGGGAACCCGAGGTGACAAAGGATACGGTGCACCGAGTAAACGAAAACATCCAAACCTTCGGTAGTCCAAATTCAAGCTCCAATTGATGAGCCCGTTGTTGCTCCTAAGCCTAAACCGTCTATACCTTATCCTTCGAGAGCCAACAAACAAAAGCTCCGTGAAAAAGATGATAAACTAGCTTCGAAATTTGTTGAAATCTTTAGGGAATTACATTTCGAGCTCAGTTTCGCGGATGCTCTTCTACATATGCCGAAATTTGCTTCAATGTTTAAAAGTCTCCTTAATAACAAAGAAAAATTGTTTGACTTAGCCAAGCCGGTGTATGAGAAATTGTTCGGCGGTTATCCTAATAAAGTTGCCCGAAAACTTATGAGGACCCGGCAAGTTTCTTGATACCATGTTGATTCTTCCGAGTTAGTTGAATGCTTAGCCTTGGCCGATCTTGGTGCAAGCATCAACTTGATGCCTCTTTCCATATGGAAGAAGCTCTCACTCCCCGAACTTACTCCTACTTAAATGATTCTTGAACTTGCAGACCGATCGACTACCAGTCCATCCGGTATTGTCGAAGATGTCTTTGTAAAAGTAGGAAAGTTCCATTTTCCGGCCGACTTTGTAGTCGTTGATTATGTTGTCGATCCTCGGGTTCCCTTAATTCTGGGAGACCTTTTTTGAGGACGGCACGTGCTTTGATTGATGTTTATGGTGAAGAATTAACTCTCCGAGTTGATGATGAAGCCATAACCTTTAAAGTTGGTCAAACTTCGAGATACTCCTACAATGATGTTGTGTCGATTAATCGAATCGATGTCATCGACGTAGCTTGTGAGGAGTATGCTCAAGAAGTGCTCGGATTCTCGGATAGTTCTACGAGTGGCAATCCCACTCCGTCTTTAGATCCTATCCTTTCTACTTCTTCCCCCTCTCTCACACCTTTTGAGGAAGGTGACTTCATTTTGGAAGAAATCAAAGCTTGTCTTACAAATGATTCAATTCCACCGAGAATTGATGATGACGACTTTGATCTGGAGGGAGACCTTCTTCTACTCGAGAAGTTATTAAACGATGATCCATCATCTCCTCTCCCTCCCGATGAGAAACTTAATTCTTGAAGAACTGTAAAACAGTAAAATCTTTATTGACGTATCCTCGGAGCTATGAGCTCAAGGATCTACCTTCTTATCTTGAGTATGCATTTTTAGAGGGTACCGATAAACTACCCGTCATAATTGCTAAAGACTTAAAAGAAGATGAGAAGGCCCGCCTTCTAAAGGTTTTAAAGTCACATAAGCGTGCCATCGCTTGGAAAATCTCTGACTATTATAGGGCATGACCTCAATTTGTACTCACAAAATATTATATGGAGGATGACTCTAAACGGCAATTCAACATCAAGATGGGTTAACTAATAATTCATGATGGTTACCAAAAAGGAGTTATCGACTCCTTGATGCCGATTGATTTATCCTATCTTGATAAGCTCGTGGGTTAGCCGTTCATTTGGTGCTAAGGAATGGCGGTATGACCGGTTTTAAATTGGGAATAAAAATGATGATAATGAGTTGATACCTACTCGATTAGTTACGGGATGGCGTGTATGCATTGACTATTGAAAGTTAAATGATGCCACTTGTAAGGATCATTTCCCGTTACCGTTAATGGACCAAATGCTTGAGAGACTCGCAGGAAATGAATACTATTATTTTCTAGATGGTTTCTCAAGATACTTTCAAATTCCTATTGACCCAAAAGACCAAGAGAAGACCACATTCACTTGCCCTTATGGGACGTTTTCCTACCGACGTATGCCTTTCGGCTTATGTAATGCTCCGGGCATGTTCTAAAGGTGCATGATGGCCATTTTCCACGACATGACCGAGGAAACAATAGAGGTCTTCATGGACGATTTCTCGGTCTTCGGGGATTCTTTCTCTTCATGCCTCTACTATTTAGACAAAATGCTCAAAAGGTGTGAAGACACTAATTTAGTTCTAAATTGGGAGAAATGCCATTTTATGGTAAAAGAAGGCATTGTTCTAGGGCATAAGATTTCAAAGTCCAGGATTGAGGTCGACAAAGCTAAAGTTGATGTTATAGCTAAACTCCCTCATCCGACTTCCGTTAAAGGCATTCGAAGTTTTTTAGGTCACGCCGGGTTCTATCGTCGATTTATTCAAGATTTTTCTAAAATCGCCCGGCCAATGACCCATCTTCTTGAAAAAGATACCCCTTTCATCTTCTCGAAAGAATGTGTTGAATCATTTAATATACTTAAGAAGAAGTTAACCGAAGCTCCGATTTTAGTTGCCCCCGATTGGGACCTACCATTTGAAATTATGTGTGATGCTAGTGATTACGCGGTAGGTGCAGTCTTGGGGCAACGTAAGACCAAACATTTTCAGCCTATACACTATGCTAGTAAGACCATGATGGATGCTCAAGCACATTACACTACTACGGAGAAAGAATTATTAGCCGTGGTATATGCTTTCGAGAAATTCCGGCCTTATTTAGTCTTGTCGAAGACCATAGTGTATACGGACCACTCGACTCTCAAATATCTTCTTGCCAAGCAAGATGCTAAGCCGAGATTGCTCCGGTAGATTCTCCTACTCCAAGAATTTGATGTCATTATTCGTGATAAAAAAGGAGCGGAGAATCTCGCGGCCGACCACTTATCAAGACTTGAAAATCCCCACCAAGATGTTCTCGAGAACAAGGAAATTACCAAAACATTTCCTCTCGAGACTCTTGGTATGGTTACCTTTCATGGTGATTCTAGTACCCCATGGTTTGCCGACATTGCAAACTACCATGCGAGGAATTTTATTGTGAAAGGGATGTCGTCCTAACAAAAAAAATTCTTTAAAGATGTAAAGCATTACTTTTGGGACGACCCCTACTTGTTTAGAATTGGTGCGGATCAAGTGATTAGACGATGTGTTTACGGCCAAGAATCCATTGATATCCTCACGGCTTGCCATAATGGACCCACCGGGGGACATCATGGTGCCAACTACACCGCTAAAAAAGTCTTTGATTCTGGATTTTATTGGCCGACTATTTACCGAGATGCCCATGACTTGGTCACACGGTGTGACGCTTGTCAACGTCAAGGCAAAATCTCACAACGTGATGAAATGCCTCAAAATGCAATTCAAGTTTGCGAGATCTTTGACGTGTGGGGGCTTGATTATTTAGGGGGACGTTCCAGGTCTTCTCGAGGGAACAAGTACATTCTCGTGGCCGTCGACTACTTGTCTAAATGGGTTAAAGCAAAAGCGCTCCCCACCAATGACGCCCGAGTTGTTTGCAAATTTTTAAAATCTCTCTTCGCCCTTATATTCAAGCATTTTAAGCACAATTTTGTCTTTTTAGGGCCATTTTTGATATAAAACAGATATGTGTTTTCACACATATCTGTTACCCACCGTCTTTCTACCGCGTATCATCCACAAATAAGTGGACAAGTGGAGGTTTCAAATAGTTGTTTGAAACGTATCTTGGAAAGGACCGTAGGCAAAAATCGTGCTTCATGGTCCGATAAGTTAGACGATGCTTTATGGGCCTTCCGTACCGCTTTCAAAACACCCATCGGGTGCACTCCTTATAAGCTAGTGTACGGAAAGGCTTGTCATCTTCCTATCAAACTTGAACACAAGGCCTATTGGGCCTTGAAACATTGCAATTTTGACCTCAAGACCGCGGGTGATCACCGGAAAGTTCAAATGAATGAATTAAATGAACTTCGGGATCAAGCCTACGAGAACTCTTTAATCTACAAAGAGAAAATGAAGAAGATTCATGACTCCAAGATTAAAAACCGCGTTTTCAACGTTGGTGATCGAGTTCTTCTCTTCAATTCTCGATTAAAGATCTTCTCGGGCAAGCTCAAAACCCGTTGGACCGGACCGTTCACCGTTGCTCAAGTTTTCCCTTATGGTACCGTCGAGTTATCTCAAACCGACGGGCCAAACTTTAAGGTGAACGGTCATAGACTCAAGCACTATTTTGGAGGGGACATACCACCTATGGTTGTCCCGGATCTCCAAACCTTCCCCATGGACAACTAAATTCGGGGACGAGTCAAGCTTAGTGACTCATTAATAAACAAGCGCTTCGTGGGTGGCAACCCATGCTTATCCTAATATAATTATAATAGTAGTAATGAATAAGTGTGACGTGAGGAGGTTCGCCTCTTCCTTTCTCGTGTTTCGTGGTTTGTGTTGTATGTCCAGGATTGCCCCGGATTATGAAGACTCTCGTGCTCATGGTTTTGTCCTTCGTTCACTCGAGCTTCAATCCTTAGCATGATTATGGGAATCCAATATCCTAAATCTTATCGACTAACGTTTATCTTTGAGCATACTTAATAAACGGCTTTAGATTTACGTAGAGACCTTTCCTAAAACATTGAGGACAATGTTCAGTTCTAGTATGGGGGGATCTATCGATTTGATTATGCCTGCAGTCGTTGTTTTCACGTAATCCTGTTTTTACCACCAAAATACCAAAAAAATGAAAAAATTTAAAAATTTTCAAAAATAAAATAAGTGTTTTGTCACAATGTTTGACTTTCCTGCTGGGTAGAATAAGAATAAATTTTGACTCGATCGAGCGTGTTGAGCTCTTAGCTTTGTCCCTTAACCGTTATAAACTTGACTAAGCTAGTTTATTTGACTAAGCATTCGCGGATCTTTTTATTAAAGATTTTAAATTTGCGAAGAACGAGAAATGATAGAGTTAATTATGAGTTAGATGCTAAACAAGGATTAGTTGGAAATCTTAAGAGCTCATAAGTGTAATTTGTGGCTTTTCCTCCCCGAAGCTTCTAACCGGACTAATAATACGTGCTCTTTTCGAAAATTAAACTTAAATCAACGATTTTTGAAGTATAGTCGATAACAATAATTTATTTAGTCTTAGTTCAAATTTATACTTAAATTTTCTAAAAAGAAATTTTCTCTATATCGTGGTAATATAAAGTGTAAAAAAATGAGGTAATAATAATAATAAAAACTGTGGGCTGATAAAAGTTTACTGCCTCTTGCCGGCTCACAACCGATGTGGCAGTCTTCAAAAGAAGGCCCATAGTAAGAATAATAATCTGAGACTGATAAAAGTTTACTGCATCTTGCCGGCTCACAACCGATGTTGCAGCCTTTAAAAAGGTCGAGGATTTCCGAAGCCGAAATAAGACAACTGGATTATGGTCGGCTCACATACCGATGTGACAGTTCGTTTAAAGGGTGGAGGTTATAAGTATAATTATATTAATGTTAAATGTAATATATGTGATTTAATAAATATAGGGAAAATCTTTTTTTTTTAATTTAAATATGCTTTTGAACTAAGACTATTTTGTTTTAAGTTATGGTTTTTCTAAATAAATTGTTTATTTAACGGGAATCCTAAGAGTTTTTGAAATCGAAGGTCCGTGAGTTCTGATACTATTCTTTGTGGGGTGTCAAAAGCATGGTCACCTAAGCCGGTCTCGGCTGGGATGTGCCGAGAAGAAAGTCGCTACATGGAATGATCTCGCCTTTAAAATCTTAATTCTTGGGTGGAACGTGAATCATAGAAATATTACAATTTTCTTAAGAAGGTTGATCCATGGTTAAAATTCAAAATAAGCACATTTACCTAAGATATAATAATTGTTGGGAGTGAAAAGTTTCACAAGTTACAAGTATGAGTAGTGTTAGCATCTTAACTTATATTTAACGGTGATTTCGTTTTTAAGCTTAGTTTGGGATAAGTGAAAAATCGGAGACGATGAATTTATCCTTTTGGGCATTTTAGGATTGAAGTGCTTCTTGTTCTATGACCCTAAAGGTTTTGAAAATAACAAAAGTCTAGACATTCTAGTTAGAAAAAGAAAAAAGAAAAAATATAAAAAAAATAGGTATGGTAATTAGTGTAAATTAGTCGAGGGGATTGAGATTCTTGGTTTTCTAAAGTGTTTACTTATAGCATTGCGTGAGGACACGACAATAGTTTAATATGGGGGATTTTGGTATGTGCTTAATTACACATACCTTTGACCTAATAAAACGAGCTTAAAATGACCAAAAACGAACATAAAATTCTAAATATATGTTTGTTTTGCTTTGTATACTGTGCAGGTATCGGATATTCACTAAAGGATAAAAACAAAGCCAAAATGGACAAAACCGAGCACGGAATTGGAAAAGAGCGCGAAAAACTAAAGCCGAAGACATAAGCATCTAATTGGGCTAACTCGTACCCAAATTAAATGGGCCGAGTCAGCCCATTAAGCTTATTTATTAATCTAAGCCCTTAAATAAGCCCAAAATCCCTTTATTTAAAATCTGGCCCAAACTAAATAATCAAAGCCCAAACCAAAAAGCCCAACCATATTTCTGTTAAAACTGTTACATAGTCCTTATGTTTTACACCGTTAATCCTTTAACCCTTAACACCATTATCCTTTTCCCCTAACATTCGTTACAAATCAAACAATAAAATCATTTTCTGCCAAAATCACTATTTATCCATCCATGTCCTACCCTGGAACTAAATGACAAACCCATCTTAACCTTTTCTTCCCCATAACATGACAACCCAATTTAACATATTCCTTCAAGAAAAAGGCAACCACGTTGCAATCTGTAACACCCCCAAAAATCATCACAACGCAGCGGAATACACATGAGGGTGCTAACTTCTAATACACGCGCTCTGGATTACAACGAGAACAAAACCTCTAAAAGTGGCGTTTGTAAAACAATCTCATTGATTTTTAAAATCAATGATAATAGTTGTTCCCATAATTGCATCACCCATGGAAAAACTTGAATGTAACGACTCCAATGCAATCAAATATCCAAGCAGCTAATTCACCTAGAAAATACATGCTTAAAAGTATCAACATTAAAGTTGGTGAGTTCATAGATTAGTTTAAATAGGAATGTAAGTTTCAAATGAATGTATTTGTCCACTGTATCATCACAGTACCATGTAAAAATCCCAAAGATTTATAAGAATGCACGACACATTTTATGTCACAAAAGTTCCAATCTATCCCAAGATTTCTAAAGATGGCTCATGAATAATTTAATGTTTCCTACAAACTGTTTCAAGTATGTATGCAACTTTATTCTAAGGCATAGTAACTATTCGTATGGTCTTATTGTGCAGTATAAAAACAATGATTACGATTACTCTAAGTTCATGAAACTACGAGGCTGACTTGGCTGTATGCCTTTATTCAAGGCACCCGTTAAGAATGTACCATCGTTGGTGTTCTCCAAGATACACTTCCGGGACAGTAATAAAAATAATGTGTTCCCTCCATGGTGTTCCCTCCAAGAAACATCCCGGGCATGTTTGCAAATAATGTGTTCCCATTATGCGGTCGTTCCTCCAAAGAACACCCGGGCAAGTAATGATTGTTGGCCACGCAGGCGCAATCAAATAGTTAATCCGGACATGGTATAACGTTGCGGTTCCCAGTGATGGCAGTCACACCGAACGGGGATGTCAATCCCAAATAGATCTATCTTATAACATTCGCGCTTACCACCGTAATTAACAATTTATGCCACTTAAGCTAATCCATAATCATTTCAAAAAGTAAAGTATGCCATTTGTGACCCAAAATGAAGTCAAGTAATGTTCCACATATCGAGCTATGGTAATGAGTATGTAAACCAATTTGTAACAATCATGAAATGCATTTGTTAAACAAGATTGTTTCTCACCCCAAAAAAAAAACAATATATGGAAAACCAGTAAAACATGGGGCTTTTAAAATCTCCCTTGATCAAAGACCACGATCAAAATATCCAAATAAATTCACAACCGTATCTGCAACGATCTTGGCCACGACCTATAATTATGTTGTTCTATTATAATACACGTTTTAAATACGATAATCGATGCGTACATCGTAAGACGAAATCATAATATTTTTATATGTATAACTACATATATACATGTGATGGAGACATCCACTGGCGCGTCTTGAACCTTATACCCTAGTATATTTTATGTATATTATACTATTTTCCGTCAATATAACTTATCTCTAATATTTCAAGAAGGTTATTATTTTAGACCTTCTCGTTTTTAGATGCGAATACGATCTTAAAACTATTAATTGAAATAATTTACTAAACGACCTTTAGTTTTGACTCGCTTGTTTAATTTATAAAAGCTGGACAATCTCGCGGCAAAGTAAAACGTCATTACGAACAAACTTTCGTTGTTCGCCGGTAGGCTGAAAACGGACTCGAAGTGCTCAAATCCTTTAATTAATAAACCTGTCAGATTTAATATATATTAAAAATAACCTATTTTTCTACTAAAGTGTATATTCTGATTTCACTCCAATTTCTTCGTTATTGGGAGTTAAAATCCCGTTTTATATCAAAACGTCCGTCAAAATATAATTTGTTATATTTTGTAAACCAAAGTCTGACTTTTCAAAGTCTCGAATCCCGAATCTCATGTTCCGTTTTCTGCTCACAATTATTCCGTTATAAAAACGCGCAACAGTCCGTTTTTAGCTCAAGAACTCATCTAAATACATTTATATTGCTTATTACTTAATATCAATACGTTTTAATTATTTAATAAAACAATATTATACTTAGACGTCGTTTATGTTTCATTAGATTTCATCACATATAGCCATTGTTAATATAACGAATAATCGTTAATAATTATGGTGCAAAAACAAAACGCACCCTTTTTGTGTCTGATTATCAAACCAAACAAACCCCTTTTGTTGTTACAAAAACCAAAACGCATCCTCGACGTTTAATAACCTACAACCCGACGCACCCTTGTCGGTTGTTAACCCACGAAACCAAACAAAACAACCCTTTTGATTTCGACAGCCAACCCGGCAGTCCCCGGCTGTCCCCGCAGCCAACCCGACCCAAACCAAACAAAACCAAACCACCTTTTTGGTGGGTGGCTATCACAGCCAAACACACCCTATGCGGTGACGGTGGTGGTAAACCAAACGCACCCTTGTGGGTCGTTGGCACCCAAACGCAGCCCAGCTGCTGACCCGAACCCCAAACTCACCCTTATTGTTAATAACCAAACGAACCATTGGACCCCAAATAGCCCTCGTGGCTGCTAAACCCACCAACAAACGCCCTTGTGGGCTGTTTTATTAAAACCGAACGCACCCTATCTCGATTGAGTCTCTAAAAACCGAGCGACCCTTTTGCAGACTCGAGAACCAAACGGCCCCATGGCTGTTCCAACAGCCAAACACCCCTTTCTTGTTAAATGACATAAACCAACCGCACCCCATGGCTGTCTCACAGCCAAACGCACCCTTATTCGACGAAAACACAACCCAATCGCACCCCATGGCTGTCTCATAGCCAAACGCTCCCTTATGGCGGCGGCAGCCCGCCAAACGCACCCCAAGGTGGCGGCTGCCGCCCCTTTTGGCTGAATACATAAAACCAACGAACACCCCTAGTTATATACCACATCCAATCGCACCCTAAGCTACTAGTATGAACAACCAAACACGCCCTTAGGGTGGGCTGTCACCGAAACAAAACACCCTTGTGCTGGTGTTTAACAACGATCCAACCTACCCCTTTGTGTTGGTGTGGATGAAAATGGGACGATGCTGATGATGAGCGGAGGGTGGCAGGGTTTGTTGGCCCCCTATTTGTTTATATTATATCGCGCGCTACGTCCGGCAGGTGTTCGAAAACAACTTTCTTGTGGGTAAGCTTTTTTTGGGGCTTTGGGGCGTTAGTTTCGCGCCGGCGGGGGGGGGTTCGCGGTAGTTTGGCTTAGATTCGTGGCCTTAGAAAATGGGGCTCGTGGGCTCTTTCTTAGATCGTTTATGTGGCGTTGGCCGTGGTCTTATGCTACTCTTCGGCACGGTGGCAGTGGTTGTGTGGAGTCGCAAGTGGGGGAGAGTGACTATGGGGATCAGATAGATCGAGTTGCGGGGATCATTTTTGGGTTTGGCCGAAAAAAACCCGCCGAAAAAGTTTTTTGGCGGCGGCGTGGTGGTCGGTCGACGGCTGGGTGGTTATCGGGGCCGAAAATCATGGGGAGGGAGAGAAAATGATCAAAACAGGGCTTTTCAAAGCTATTGCTTCTTTAATTCCCTTTGATGAACACTTAGCTACTTTTTGAGGTAATTAGTCGAGGGGGATTAAGACTCTTAGTTTTCTAAAGTGTTTACTTATAGCATTGCGTGAGGACACGATAATAGTTTAGTATGGGGGATTTTGGTATATGCTTAATTACACATACCATTGACCTAATAAAACGAGATTAAATGACCAAAAACGGACATAAAATGCCAAATATATGTTTGTTTTGCTTTGTATACTATGCAGGTATCGGATATCGACAAAAAGACAAATACAAGGCCAAAGCCGACAAAACCGAGCATGAGACTGAAAAAGAGCAAGAGATCAAAGCCGAAGGCATACCCATCTTCTGTAGACCAACCTAGGCCCACTTAATGGGCCGGGTCAGCCCACTATATTATCTACAAAGCCTTTTATATTAAATAAGCCCAAAATCCCTTTATTTAAAATCTGGCCCAAACTAAATTCTAAAAGCCCAATCCAGCCCATATACATAACTAGGCCCAAAACCAACTTAACAACCGTTAGCCCATATACCCCTTAAGCCTTTTACACCGTTAGTCCTTAGGGACTAACACGGTTAGTCCCTAACCATTTACATTGTTAGTCCTTTTACCCTTAACCCCGTTAACCCTTTACCTTAAATATACCTTAAAACTGTTTTCCCGCCTAAATTACTATTCACTCGTCTCTTTCATTCTTACCCTGCAACCCTACAAAACCCACTCACACCCCACTCAATATATCTTCCCAAGAAATTGACACCTTGGCAATCCCATGATATGTGATTGGCTGATGGGACATTGCCAAGAATCAAGGGCTATGATGAACCTTAAAGAAGTACAAAATGGATTCAATGGCTAAGATGGAAAGGCTTGGAGAGCACTCAAATCCTCTCATAGAAGAAACACACCTAAAAGACCTAGAGGCTTCTCTATTCGGCAATAAATAGATACTTGTTTTGAGCAAAAGGGCATCTTATCTTATCTAGTGTAGCCTTTTATTGTATTTTACAACTTTTTAATCAGCTTATTGTACTTTCTTTCAAGTATTGTAAAAGCTTTTAAGTTTAATGAAATTTTAAGTTTTATTGTTAAAATATGTTTTTCTTGTGTTAATGAATTATAAGCTTTGAAAATATTTGATAAGCTCTATAAGCTCTTGTTTAATCTGTTCTAATAAAGCAATATAGACTTTTATATAGCTTTTAAGAGTTTAAGCTTATTTCACCAAAATTCTACCCCTAAAAATACCTCAACTTACTTGGAAGATAAGCCAAACCTGGAAGGGCTTATATGACCATACTAGCTTGTTTCTAACAAGCTAGAGCTTGTAGATAAGCTCTAAGAGCATGCTTATGCCCTTGTTTTGAGCAAAGGGCTTTGTAAGTTAACTTTTCTATTTTTAGCTAAAAACTGCAACTGCTTATTCTAGTGCTTATTATGCCTTATTGTTGCTTTTGATTCCGTGTTATGCTTAGAAATTGTTTAGATATTGTTTTCTTATAAACTGTCCTATTTGAGTTTTAAACTGCTTAATTGCTTGTGCTTATTGGTTTGAATTTATTTCTGTGTTCTAATTGCTTAATTGTCCTTATTTAACCTTGTGCTTAATCTGTTTTTAGTTTTTATAAGTTTTCCAAATTTGTCTAAGCTTAAAATGGTCTTTAAGATTTTAAAGGGGTGTTTGGCACAAGCAGCAGTAACATGTTAGTGTTGTTTGAGTCATTTGTGTTTTAAAATACAACTTTGTCAAGCTTTTTTAAGTTCTTTAGATCAGTTTCCAAAAGTTTTTAAAGGTTAA